>WJFA01001443.1:0-21428 GCA_009870155.1 Pseudobourletiella spinata | reverse complement strand
ACGTCCCGTAGCTCACTACTATACGCTACCCACACAAAAAATACGTACTGGAATGACGGCGAGATGATGTTTCGAGTCTGCAAACAAACGGTTGGCCCGGCACTTGGAGGCTTTGGTTGGAAAACGAAAGTTTTCCCATTACGAAAAGTAAAATCCTGTGAGTGTATTTTTCTCTCGAAACCGAATGATGCTATGCCATGCCCACATTGTACTTTCGGTTCTGTTGTTTCTTATAGGGAATTCCTGTGGGTTGAAAATCAGCATTAAAAAATTGCTAATCAAACCTTAAATAATAATTTGAAATAGTTTGCGGGGAAAATGAAAAAAATGGGACATGAAAGCTGATCTGAACTGACGTATATATTGGGCTCTTGATGTAGGTATACTCCCTTATCAGGACGACCTAGACTGTGGGATGCCGTTAAAATCTACCGAGTAATTATATGCTGGTGATCCGACAGTCCATCTCTCTCCATCAGACCCAACATGGTACATGTAAACTCAGTCAACCGAGTATTTACTACTGCATCTCATTAAGATTAAGTCCTTAGCATTTACGGTGAGAAAGAAACTAACTAGTGGGCATCTCGGGAAGATTTTGAACGATTATATGTTTACGGATATGAGCATAACATTTGCTATATACGCACACTTTTCCTTTTCTTTTCAGATATCTTTTTTCTGCGTATTTATCAAGTGTGCCAGCGTCAGCGAACCATATAATTGTTACGATATAGGAGCTTGAATAAGTCGTGGTGACGTACATAAAGCAGCCATACCACTACTACCACAGCCCATCCATTGATTGGTCCTACTGAGGAGAAGGGATATGATGGATATGTGGGAATCTTATGTATAACTTTAAATTTTTGTAACAAAAATCACCGTGTATATATATTTCAAAAGTGTTGTAATTATACACAAACGAAAGCGTCACGCACCCGCACACCCTCCACTCTGGGAGTCTTTCCCCGTTTGATGTGTGATGTATGAAGGAGGATGATAGTGATTGTTGGGAGTTAAGAGACAGAAAGTGATGGTATTAGTCAACATATCGTCATCTTCATAAACCTTAGAGCGTTTGAGAGTTTGGGTAAAATAGCGTATATATGTATGATCCCTTTGCTACGGCGTGGAAATAATAAGAATAATTATGTTGCTACTGTATGGTGAATGCGTCCTTCTACAAGAGTGGGGCAAAAATAGTAATATTTGTGTGGCCGAGCGTGTGTGTATTTGTTTGTCTGTATGCAGGAAAAGTATTTCAAGTTCAACGGCGATGCAGCTGGGGAAACTTGAATTGAGAACTGTTGGACACAATATTTGGTTTCCTCTCTGTTGCAATAATTGCAAGTGGTGTGAAGTAATTTGAGGCAAATTTCCATACAATCTGTAGGTGTCAGTCGGCACCACCGTAATTATAAGTGGCAGGGGGTACAAAAAAAATGTACTTTCCTTTTGAGCAGTGCAGTGGGAGTATTGGAGCTGGCCGGTGGATTTTTATGGAAGTTACATACGATGCATTTAGCTCTGCCGGTCTTATTTAGCGAGACTGAGCCCAGTGTTTTTTTTTATGTTTCGGTGAAGTTTCTGCAGTATTTTGACCGCAAGGATGTCACTTATTTTGTTGTTGGATTTTATAATAGCTGATAGTGGAGTCTGTATTAGGGGCTTTGAGATGCCAAATGGTATGTGAGTGAGTGTGGCCTTTGGGTTGAGCGCAGTGTGGCTCGGCAAGATTAGCGAACATTTGGGAATGGATTTATGTTCACTGACGTACTGAAGGGATGCCTGACTGAGTAATAACAATACGGGAATGAGCGGTTAAACAATTTGTTAAAATGGCTCGTCCGGATGTATATTTCATGACAATATGTTTCATGCACCGTGGTATTGTTCCACGAGTGTCGTAGGAGGTTGTGAAACTTAACCCTTGGGATCAGGCCGAGCACAAATACGCCTCTACACCTGCTGATTTGCGGCCCCTGCCAGAGCTCCTGCTATCTGACAGGGAATCTCTCAAGAGTGCATCTACCATGGCATGGCTAATAAGGACTCCCATTTAATAGCTGCCACTTGACTTGACTCGAGCGATCAACCTCAGAGTTACCCCGAGTGTAGTGTATTGTAGTATTGCTAGGTAGTGCGTCAAGTCAGTAATGTACAGGCTCTGTCATCCAGGAGGTAGAAAGACCCCGCTTGCAATTACACTGGCGAGGCTTAATAAGGCTGTAACGAATCTGATTGTGGGCCCGTGCAAACATGACGCTCCCTTTGGTTTATGACTTGGAATTTTAATCAATTACTCCTCGGATATTTCACGCTCCCATACAACCATTCCTGTGTACTGAAAGCTTGCTTGCTTGCTTTTGCTTGCGCGTGGGCCGATTTGGCTCTGAACTTTGTCCGTCAATGTCGTAGTTAGTAGCATTCTGCCTCGAGGATTGAAGTTCCCCGTGTACGCGCTAGGTCACTGGGGTCCTCATGGCGCCGACATTAATTGTTTCCATTAAAAGAGCATTATTAAATTTTAATAATCTTACGTCAGCAGATATTTAACTCGAATTCATTACGGTGGTGGGTCACCTCAAGGAGCATAATATACTATATAGCTCCCTGAGCTTGAGGAATCTCATCCCAATTGGTGGTAATTATTTTTCTCTAATTAATTTGTCTACAGATCTTTGGAATCAGCTGGTTAGCAGGGACGAGTGCATGTGGGAAAAAATAGGGGGAAAAACCTCAGTGTCCACTTTGTAAACACGTCAGGGTTCCTGGCCCTACAGCTAGACAAGTCCTTAGACAAAGCGAGGAGGGTACGCGCTAGTTGGTTCTGTGTTATATGATGATAATAGTTGAATAATAGTTGAAGACGAAATTAAAACAAATAAGAGGAAAAAATACACAAGCGTTTTTCCATGTCCCATGAGCAGCGGCAGCATCTTTAATTGATGTTTTTTTCACATTGGCCCCATATTGGTGGGTTTAAATCACTTTAATGACGTCTATTTAAAAGCCATTTAAGAGGGACGGGCAGGACAGTATGGATGAAGGCGTATGTGCGTCCAACCTGCGTTCACGCACTTCCACATCCTCAACCCCTTGAGGATCTTGTACTATTTTCAGTTTCAATGCTATATAAACTCCTCATTCCATCCTGAAGGGATGACTTGGTGAAAATTATTACTTTGGGAGGTTCTGGGCTCATGTGCGAGAAAATTGCGTTGGAAAATTACTTTTGTTTTATTTATGAGGTTAACTTGAGATTTACCAGTAAGCTTAATGTATACACACACACACACGTAGAATATATACAAAAATACATACTATTTGGGCATAGGGTCGAGGGGAAAAGGGATTCTGCAGAAAATTACCGCTTTGTTGACAGCTGGGAGTAGTGTTGGTGGTGGATGGTGTTATGTGAAGGAACCCGCAGACGTATATAATAGTTGTGTGAGAGCCTTGAGGCTCGCAGTTGAGTCTTGAGGTTACCCATCACATGATGTGTAGCTGGCTGACTGTTGTTGTGTGCGCGGTTGTTTTGTTGGTGGGACTGTCCTGAGTCAGTTTTTTTCCCACGAAGATGATGCTATAAGTCATATTTATGTTAATTGTCTTATTCTAATTAAGATTCTTCGCTCTCATACGCAGCTATTTTCTTTTGGTAGTCCATAAGTTGTTGATGTTGGGCTTGCATATAGTAGCGAGCGAGGAGCCACGCTCAAAGTTCGCTGTTGACTGTGAAAAGGGTCCTCCTGACTCTTGCTGCAGTGTATATTCACATGTAAACAGCCCTGGCATGACGACAGTTGTACTGTTGGACATGGACGCTGGTTGAATTCCCGATGAGATGGCCTGACGCACTTCCCCGAACGCACGCACTCACTATAATAGGCGGCATAACCCTAATGCATCACTTCCAACGATGAGCACTGTTCATATAAAGTTAACGGGGAGAGACCAAGGGTTAATGTCACAGTAATAAGTGGAGTAAAGTCGTGCAGTAGTGTCTCTGTGACACACTGATGTAACCGCTATTTTCATTCAAATTTCGCTTTTTAACCTTCAGTACTCCCAGCGTATAGTAATCATGTGCACGAGCGAATTGTGAGGAGTGACCGATGGCATAGGCGATGGCGCCGAATGTCAAATTTTCCATATCTTGTCATGTACTTTTGATTAAGTCTTGGTGATTTGGCATGGATTAGCATGTACATCCACCGTTCAAACGGTAGGATCTGTGAAGGCATGTAAGGAAATAAGTCGACAACCATGACTGATTTTTGCAGCTTCACTGATAATCCAGAGGTTGCTGTAATACGAGTAATTAAAATACCTGCGCCGCTCGTAGTACATCTCTCCCAACCCACGCAGTGAGCAAAACTTAGTCATATGGCCTTCCTATTTTGGAACAGATTCAAAGATTTGGAAAATTAATTTTCGAGTGACTAAAGGAGAGTTGAATCACCTCAATACCTATTCAACCCTTCACTGTATATACTAATCTATCCAGAAAAAATCTTTATGGCTGAGCCACACACGAGCATGCTATGTTCCTTTTCCCGTATTATTGCATGGATGGGGAACAGCGTAAGCTCACGGTTCATTTCACTTACCTTCACCACCAAATCTTGTACAATCGCCGACAATCTCGGAATATATCCTATTGATTTTCCACCAAGGCGCTCATCTCACACGAGCGCCCATGTAAGGACATTACACATTTCGCTCTTCTGGAATGACTCCACTAGGATGACTCCTGTAAGACAACATGAAGTAACCTTCTCATGTACATATCCTTCAAGTTCACCTGACCCAGCTTGCTTGAAACTCCGGCGAAGCTCAGCTCACCGAGCGGCTGAAAACAAGGGTGTAGCGTCAAATAGGAATGATAACCGGTTAACAATAAATGTTGCATTGACCATTTACAACTCGTACGAGTGGTCCCTCTCATCACTGGATGAGTTAGTGCTCCAGCAGCCACGCCAATACATCTTGTTCTTTTGGCAGTTCGCTGGGGAAAAAATCCGAGCTAAAATGGACATGGCAATATCGAGGAATTACTTCAAACTTATGTACAACAGGAGCATTACATTGGTGGGATCTGGGATCAAATATACTTTTTCCTTTCCTGTCGTCAGTCGCCGTCACACCGTATTCAGATTCCTCATCCCTTTGTCCTCCACTTCTACTACAAGAGCGGACGAAATCTTATTTGTACTTACCACCCGACAGAGCCTGTGATCAGTTCCTACCTTGACAGAGCCGCCGTCTCTGTCACCGCCGAGACAGCCGTATCATGTACAACAAGAGCGATAACTTTGCGCTGAATCGTTTCCGGAAATATAACAGTGAAAATTGAATTCTGACCCTAAAAGTTAGATCCTTCCAGAGCAGTATAGTGATTTTACTTTATATTTTTCTGTGTCTCAGTGAACAAACTACATGATTTAGCTCGGTTTTCCCAAGTTCAATTTTTCTGGTTGAGTGAACATCTGTTCTGGAAATTAAGGCTTATAGCTATAAGGCTGACTGAGGTAACACCACTTTTCCTATTACCGCGCAGGGAAAGTCTGTATCAGAGCCAGTCAGTCACCACCCAGAAGTTCGGCGTCATCCTCGTGTGCTAATTTTATAGTTTGTAATGTGACATTTTTTTGTCCCCATTTCTCATGTCGAACCATTCGGTCTGGCATATTTGCACTAACGAGAATTTTCCGCTGTATGCATGCAGTTCCTTCCTTACTGCGCCTCAAGTGCTTCGTCACGCTGCACTGTCATTTCCTTTGACTTTGCCCGGAGCTACTAACTAAACCTGCCTACTGAGCCGTTTGTGAGCATTTGCTGGTTTGCTCATACTATCAACAGTTGTCTTAAGATTAATTGTATGTACACCTATTAGTGATAACAGGATTGTGGGTACATTTAGGCCGCGAAGGTTGCAATAACAACTGTGGGAATAACCAAGTATGAGGGGTGACAATTGTTGATTTCGGTGTGACTCCAAGTTGGTTCTTTCAGCTGAGAGAGTGAGTAGTCTAATCTCTAATGAACAGTAGTGCATTATTTCAAATGGGAGTAATTTAACCCGTTTAATTGTAGCATGGGAGGGGGTTGATATAAATCATATAGGAATGGAATTAGGATGTGTTGGTGGTTGGTAAGGCACATTAGTATAGCGGCCAGGAGCAGCACACGGGAAGGGTAAAGGCGGACGTTGGTTCATCCGACAAAGGACGACGACTGAAGGAGTACGTATTAGAGGCCTAACCTCGAGCTCATTTGAAACAGTTAAAGGAGGAAATTAGGAATCTTAATGGCCATTAAAATCTGAGCTACGGGGCTATGAACGAAAGGAGCAGCTACGACCTTTGGGATGGTTACGTGATCGTATATCTTACTCCTTGTCTCTCTCATCACATTAAGTGTCTTCGCATCTGCAGTTTAAACTATGTTCGCAATGAGTGAGTGAGCCCCATCAATTGTCCGTGTAACTTCCTCACGGTTATCCTGAGAGGAAGGAACTACTCTATGTAGATTTTGACCAGAAATGGTAAATTGAGGACCAGAGGTAAAAGGATGCCTGCATTGCCAACTAGTGTTCTACAGCCATGAGCCTTAAATACAGGTCACATTCCCAACGGGAATGTTTTCAGCATTATTTTCAGACGTGCACATATACTTCACCGCCAGCAGGATCTTTCCAATTAACATCCCTCCTATTACGGCACATTTCAATGCAGCGTCCTATGGCCTGTGAAAACACGTGGACTGTCGATGAGAGGGAGGAGAGGTGAACTATTATAATATGCTGGCATGCTGGAGAGATGATTAAAGACCTGGCGGGGCTAATATGCTGTGGAGTCCGTCAGTAGTAAGTAGTGAAGGGGAAAATTCGTGGTAAGCGTGATTTAAGTTTTTGACTGAAAGTCCATTTGGGCATCACGCATTGGACAGTATAGCTTTGCCTCCGTATGCGTATACATGTTGGTGAGGGCACTGGCTATTAAATTCAATCTGTCAATATCATTCCACATTCATTTATCAGGAGCATCACCTTTGCCTTGCTATCATCATCCCTCTGCTCCTGATCCCTGACACTTTGATGAGTGGCCCTGTCCATCTAAATAGCCTCATTACGGCGAGTTTTGGGAAAAAGTGCCAGAGAGGTTATGCTCCACAAATCTGTCAGGGAAATGGGAACTTCCTCTCCTAATAGTCCGTCTCTGACTCAAAAGGTTAGGTGAGATGGACCTATGAGTATATACATGAACTTCCTCTACGGAGTGCGAGAAGATTCAGGAAAACCAGGATATTGAGCATTTGTCTAGTGTGGACGACCAAGGATCTTTGTTTGTGTCCATCTGTCTTAAAACCATAAGTCTGAATTATGACAGCCTGTGCATGATTTTGAGGGCCTACACTATGCAGTTGCGTGGTCATTGTTCCGCTCCAAATGGTTGAGGACTTGATGTTATGATCTAGTAAATGCATTCGATCCCACAAGGATCATTGCCATATTCCATTGTTCCAAAATGAAATGAAGATGAGAGTTGAAAAGAGGTTCTTGTTCGTCTTCTTCTTCATCATCTTCACGCAAGGCAGTTGGATTTTACTGGGGCTTTCATAAAACGGCAGTGAGTGTCTGGTTTGAAGGATACGGTGGTGTGTGACATTACTCTGTGAAAAGTCTGGCTGCGAGAGTGATGAATGGAGATCGGAAAATATGTTTCACATTGACTGAGCGGATGATGTACCATATTTTTATACATATATATATATATATATATATATATATATATAACCATTATGCTATTGTTATTATGGGTTCAGAGAGTAATTCAAACTACTATAGAGGGAAATAAACTTATTTGAAACTCATAGTAAGAAGAAAAAGTATAGCATAAGTAATGTCACCGCCATTACCTTTAGTGAGAGAATGACTATTTCAATGGTACTTTTCCACAGTGTGTTTGGTATAGTCCAACCAAGGTGGTGACTTGAACTTTTAATGACAATGTGTATAAATGAAAAAAATGTTTTAATGTCCCTCTTTCTTTGTTGTACAGGTTGCCAAGCTGGAGACAGTCAAAGCAGCAGCTGTGCAGCAGTAGCAGCAACTTTATCGTGGGTGTTGTTGATACCGTCGTCGCCGTGTGTATTTCACTCTGGTCATTTGGATGAGTGCAACTACGTCAGCCAGAAGAGCAGCCCCGGGAGGTTAGTTTGTTATTATGCTACCAACTATTATGGCGTAGGAGAGAAGGAACTGTATTAGTAGTGCTTTGAACAATTAATTGTCGCCCCTGCACAGCATGCCTCATCGCATTTTTAATTACTTTTCAAGGCAGGAGGAAAAATGCTGAAATGGTTGAAACAGAAGCCGGCGAACGGAGACGGGACAATGCCGACGACGGACAAGATAACTGATGACCCCTTGGCCACCATCCAAGTCCGTGCGAATGTGAAGAAATCCAAGAATAAGTCCACCGAGATCTATGCAGTTAGCAGGTTTGTCACCTCGCTAATTAAAACATTGTATAATAATTATCGTAGGTAACTACTGTTATTACTACTGCTGCTCCCATTTTCATGTATGGTATATGGTAGGTTCTTGTACTGTAGGGAGAGATGGCTATGGTGGTGATACTTTTGGGAACCTCAAAACTTGTAATTTAGTTGCCTGTCCGTGTACGTGTGTGTGTGTGTGTGTATGTGTGCGTATGTGCCTGTAATTGTATGATCCGGAGGAAAAATTCTTACATGTGAGAGACCTTATATTATGATTTGTTTTTCCTGTAAATGTCACTGGTTGCCCTCTTGATGACCACTATCGGAAAAGTATTACAGGTTTATTAGGCTCCTTAACTCGTTGTAATAACGCATATTAATGATGGAGCGAGTATATATGTGTGCTTGTGTGTGTGTGTGTGTGTGACTGTGCGCGCCGACCGTAGGATCTTTTAATGTAATGTAATATATTGGTGAATTTGCCTTGGGAAAGGATGGCGTGCAGCCTTCGGAGTCACACTACTTTGCCATGTTTCTCCGCATCTCTCTACTCGTCTTCAATATGCAGTTAAACGAGAGTCTGAAGAGCGAGCAAAAATCTGTCCCGTCCTCCCCCTTGTTGCACTTTGTGATAATGAATGAGCATTAGGCGAATTAGTTGGTAGGGATGTGAGCCCTGGAGGGTAAACATCATCTTCTTCATTATTCTTCTTGAACCATTTAATTTTCTGATTTAATGGGACAGTCGTAATGACTTTGAGGAGCCATTAGTGTGGAAGCATGCATGCAAATGTGAGCTGATGAATCTCATTCTCTCCCACTAGAGTTAACCCCCTGTTCGAAGAGGAAGAACCGAAGGGAGCCTTTTCACCGGGGAACAACTCTGGTAGCTCGGGCTACGACAGCGGCCCCACCAGTGACGATGACGTGCCCGGATCCCCCAAACTTCAGCAAGCCACATCCGCAGGAGCGGAACCGACGGAGACGAACCCAGCAGCGTCCCAACTAGCTTCTGGCCCCCTCCATTTATTCCGAGACAGAGATGACTTTGTCATTCATCATGAGGCAGCCCTGGTCGGGCCGGATGGAAGGCCAGTTCTTCAGATAATCCAACAGAATCCCAACTATGTGAAGAGCATAGCGGTGGCCGTGCCGGCTTTGAGAAGACCCCTCAGCCCCATAGCGGAATCGACCCATTCGAATGATCCAGCGGTGGGTGGGAGCGGTCGTATATCCCTCGGCGCGTCCAAAGTCCATGCCATGTCCGTACCCCAGAGAAGTGCGAATGAAGATTCGACAGGAGTAGGTAAAATAATTCAGAAGAATCCCAAATATGTCCAATCAATTCGCATTGGGCCTTCGAGCGGACTTCGAGGACAGCCAGGTTACTTCACGTCATCGGCGCCATCATCCTCGTCATCCTCCGGTGTGAAGAAAGCTCCCCTAACTCGGAAGCCCTCGGTCACTTTCTCAGAGCGCGTGGACTATGTGGTGGAGGGGAATCCGGCCGTTCGGAAGAACTCGGCAGACCACGACTCCATCGTCACAGACTCTTTGCTCATGCTCACGAGCCGTGAGGACCAGTTCGAGCATATCAAGGGAAATTGGGGCACTAGCAAGGTCCTTCACGTGAACAATGCCGACTCCCACAATAGGCGGTTCGTGGCACGAAGTACCTCAAAATCCAATGGGAGCCACCGCGGCGGTGGGACGAGCACGAGTAGCGAGAACGACTCATCTGAGGAGACCGGAAGTCGGAGCTCTTCAGACTTGGAAGCATTTGCCAACTCCATGAAGAAAAGCCGACCGGTGAAGCAGATGGTGTCATCCAAGCTTTCGACCGACTCCCTGCCTCATGGTGGGACACCCCCCAACCCTTCCTCCCTTCACAACGGGATTGAGGATGATGAGGACCATGCCAATGATGAAGGGTCCGAGTCATCCTCATCCGCCAGCCAACAAGAGTCACCCGCCCGACCTCGAACCCCCCGGAATCCACCAAGTGGACGTTCACCATTCGGTGGGATTGCGGATCATTATGCAGCCGCTAAGGAGATTGCCAAAGAGATTGAATCCTACTCGGTCGGCACTTCCAAATCCACAAAACGAAGTAAGATTACCTCTACACCTGTCACTTTAAGCTCTATCTCAGTAGCCACGGAGTTACTTTTTGGAGAAGTATCAAGAAGAAGTTTTATCTCCCTTTTGTATCCCCAAGCCATTGTTGTTGATGTTGTTGCTGTTGCGGATTTCCAAAGATAAGCCATGTAACACCTCACAGCTCCAATCTCCACGTCTTTATTGGGCATGATGATGGTGTTGTTGGTTATTATTATGATGATGAAAATGATGCTCGTAGCGATGACCCTGCTTGGTTTAACAAGATTGAAATTTCATTAAAAAATCAATACTATACTAATAGTACGTGGGGTTCGCTGTAGGTTCTGTGCTATAGATTCTCATCTCCTTTAAGGTGATGCGATATGCTTGGCTTCTGACAGGTAGCGCACAGCCCTCGTTATCTTATTACATTTCAACCTAAACTTAGTGCAGGAAAAAATGATTAAAACTCACTGTGTATGCTTGTCGTGTGGAAAAAAGCAAGGAAATTTGAGCATGTTCGAAATTTCAATGTCACATTCGTAATGACTTTTCTGTGTACAGTTTTTATAAGGCACATATACTTACACGTACTCTCGCTGATAGCTTAAAGTCCACTACACTCCTACGCTATCCTTCCACATGGACACTTCCAGCCTCAAGGAACATAGACGGTGGTGGTGGTGGCGGCGGCGGCAGCGGCTCGGCGGCACGTAATCCACTTAAAAAACACACTAATTTATTAATGCTATAAGAACATAGGCCCCCATAAGACCGCAGTCACGACCATACTAGAGGATGCGGCTCTACGTGTAAAAAGAGGGATTCGGAAACCTGGACGGGGAAAAAAGTCACTCTCGAAATTAGATCATCCCTATAAATTTGGCTGGGGTGACAGGTCCTACCCTGTAAACAAGTGAAATGTTTAAACATCAGCACGACTCTCCACTCGGACTTAATTAAAAGGAAGCGGTAGGGAGGACTTTGAGGGAGAAGGATCTTGGTGCCATATAAGGCGGAGTTACTACTGTCATCTCATTTAGTCAGTCTCGGGGTATCCTTCGACCACATGCGAGGTACTTGCTCTCCTCAAGGGACACTGATTTGATGAGGCTTTAGAAATTGTGGAATAAAATCAAAATTTAATTTGTGCCGTGCATCCAACAGAGCATCCAGTTTGGAAGAGAATGTGTGTGCTCAGACTCTTAAACTGAACTGTGTGGCCATTCCTATGGCCGGTCGGATGTGCGCTCAATTAACGTCAGATGAACTTGACTTCAATTCATCTCGTTACAATTTCTGCCTTTATTCCATACTTAATTACTCCCTTGTGGAAGGAGTAGATGGGAGCATACGTAAAGGATTTTGGCTCCAATCCCCATTATCCTTATCCGCATCACCACAGATAGCCAAAGACGGACTGGTGCGTCGAGCCGGTTTTCACCCCAAGCAGTGAGCGCTCATACAGAGGTGTGGGTACTCTTGTTATTGTATAATGTATCAATATGGCTGTCATTAGGGATCCATGCAGAAAGTGAATGAAAGGGAAAACGACAATCAGGAATGCTCAAATTACATCGCACGTACGAGTAGGCATGGCACACGCACACACATCCACACACACACACACATAGAGAAGGCAGAGGTTATCACCAAGTCATAGCTTATCAGTAGCATGAGAGCAGAGGGCCACTTTATGGTCCACCTTTGCTACAGTAGTAGAACTTTTGGTGAGTGGAAGCCATTTTTCACCAATTATTGTTATGAAATGAGGATATCCCCTTGACGGTGAGCTTTAACATATTTGAGTTTCTAAGAGCAGGAGCAACAGCAACCAGCGAGCCGGCTCGATCACTTGCTTTGTACACTTGGCCGTTTACACGGACCTGCTGCTGCTGCCGTCATACTAGTGACTGATAGTAAAAGTTTTATAATTGAAGGTATCCTCCCATAGTTAACGAGTTGTTTAATTCCCATGAATATAAACCTTTATCACGAACACAACAATAATAATCATTATTATTCCACTGTTCCTTCAGCCTTACAGACTGTAGTAGTACGGAGAGAAAATGAACATTGTGTGTTAAACCGTAATAGTGTGACTCTGACGGCGCTAGTACACATGTCTCTGCTGAATCAATGAATGACACACACACACACACACACACACACACGTACATAGCCAATGGATGATGATGATAATAATAAGTTGTGCCGCATTTCCCTTAATTTTCTTACTCCTCATGCAGGGTGACTTGAAGGGTATGGAGAGGGAATGCACAGCCTTATCATCAGATCTGATTGCATTATGCAAAACTATGTGTCTAAAATGATGGACAAAATTTGAATTTTTCTTAAATAACTTGTGGATTTTTTTTCCATGTTCTCGGCCACCGATTCCCCCCTCACACTCATACTGCAAGTTACCGTTGTTCGTTAGTATGGGGACGTCCCTACGTATGTAAATCCCGAGCGTATGAGTGGAGGCAGTAATAGCTGCGTGTGAGGTGTGACCACGCGTATAGTGATGATCCTTAGCGCCTGTATGCATAACAATAATAATAATAATAATAACAACAACTTGCTATATGGGAACGGATGGGAAGGGGAGCGGTTCATTAGTATGAGGGTAGGTTAGTTTATCACGTTATAAATTGGCTAATTTAGAGTGACGTCTGACGGGGAGGTAAATGACACGATACCCAAACAGAAAATCTCAAGTATGTAACCTTTAACCGTTCCAATAAATGTGTTGACACCACCACTTACACGCACTACTGCAGCTATACACTTTATACATAGTCCAACACGAAGATTATGAGTACCCCTGCGGACAGTGAGCCACTGCGCAGACTCTGACCGAGAGGGATTCTCACACTTGTTAACATTACAGACAGGAGTTAAGTGGCATTAGTACTGTAAGTGAATTAATTTCCCTAGTGCACACATAGTATATGGTAGCCGGTTTGCGTGTGAGATGGGTCAGGAGTCGCGTCGCTGCGCACATTCCGTGTACACTAGAAGTATGGTGGTAGCAGTACACTTTGTGAACGTTAAACATTGGCAGCAAAGCCCTTCATTGCCATCTATATGTATATGCATGCAAGGCTCCCCTATAACTAAGCTAATTCACACCTGAAATGAGTAGGGATGATCTACAAGTAATTAATTGCAAGTACACATGTAAATTTTCAGGGGTATTATCACAAAGTATGTGATTGTGTAAGTGAGATCCCAGACGCTGACTGGCCCTATCTGGTTTTTCCGGGCGAGGAAATTGCTAGGAATTTGTACTAGTTCCTCAAGATTCGTAAGCATTCTGAGCTTGCCATGACGGACGCGAGGAATTCTTTGGAAAATTAAGATGTGGCAAGGGGCGCAGAGGGGAGATGGGACTGTGAGGTGATAATAAGTGTAAACAACAGCCCGCTGAGAGAGGTGACTTCAAGTTTACAGTAATGCACGCAAGGTGTTGCCGCTATGCGTTGCGTTTGGATGGAGAGGAAGACATGGCATTATTTGCTGTGAGAGTGAATATTATTATTATTGAAATTTCTTGTTTCTCATGAATTTGAGGAGGCCGCGCAGGACGCCCACCTTTTCCCCCCACATGGTAACAAAGACAGAGTGAGGGAATGAACTTGGATGGATCATCATTAGCCTCATGATTTTTGATTGAGGAAAAAACCTATGATTTCATCGTCCGTCCATCCGTCCGACCGTCACTAGAAAGATAGGATTAGTCAGTTATCACAACGTTTATTTTGACAGGGATTCAAAGAATGGGGATTCTTCGCGCGCGAGATGATTGTGGGCACTGTATGATCGTGTGTGAGAAAGATGTTAAAAATGTGTGAGGTCCCACAGAATCTCCGTTGTGTGACAGCCGTGAAAAATAATGGTCATGATGACAGGGCTAGCTTCCTTGCTTGTTTGGACTCCTGTAATATTTCCCATTTTTGAACCAACTGTCACGCAGAGTTATAGGGAGAGTGACAGCAATGTTTTATTCACAGACAATGTCATATTGAGTTGTGTGCGGGTGTGTGCGATTCAGTACTGTAGTGTTGACGTCCAAGTGCTTGTTCACTGGTCTGTATGATTCCATGTGCGTTGAGATGTATGTGTGTATGATCCCGTTCATATGCATGTTGTTGTGCATGGGGATATGTATGTATGTACATGTATTTAAATGTGTGCGTTCGTGTGTGTATGTGATTCAATTCGCACTACGTATATGCGTGTGTGTGTGTGCTCATGTGGTTCTGTTGGTTCCATCATGTGTGTTTACGTGATGCTGTTGGGGCTGCTATGCGTGTGTATATCTCGGTTTGCAAGGTAGGGCCATTGTTTTGCCAACTTATCACTCTTGCAGTTTGGTCTTGATAATGTTTACCTAAAAGAATGGCAGAGTTATAAAAATATTTGGTGAATTTAAAGATTACAACTTAACAGTTCTATTAAAGGTCCGCCGAGGGTGGAATCCGTCATTATGACGATGATAATGTTGAACGCTTGAGCATTTGCGAGATGAGAGTGACTGACTTTGAATCCGCGACTTTGACAAAAATAAAGGCTCATAAATAGTAATTTCCTCCCTAATGAACTTGTGAGAGAAAATTTGTGATGATGGGGCTCCGTGTGGACTTATCGGGCCCTATAGTATAGTTGTTCTTGTGTGTGTATGTGTGTGTGTGTGTGTGTGTGTGTAGTGAAGAGTGTAAAATTTGCAAACTCATGAATGAATCAAATTCCGTATGGCTTTCCTTGTTTCATTATTATGTTTATTATGATGATGGGGATGATGATTCTCTGCCTGACTTTGACGTAGGTTTGGTTCGGGATTTGCTCCTGTCGAGTCGAGGTCGGGGAGGCTCGTCATCATCGTCATCCTCACAACAGTCAAGTCCAGCTACTACTGCCGTTGAGGATGGTCACCCTACGACTGGTGCTGTTGCTGCTGCTGCTGCTGCTACCATTGTAGCTGCCGCCGCTCTTGGGAAAAGTGGGAAGAGGGATGAGCGTCGAGAAGATGAAGAAGACGGAGATGACAGGAGGGATGATGAAGAACGGCGACAGCGGGAGCAAGAACAAGAGCCAAAGCCAGCGCAGCCAAAGGAGTTGTTGAGGGTGCAACAACAAGTGTATGTCAAGGCAAAGTCGACTCACAAACTCTCCACATCTGCTGCGAATGAAGGGCAAGATCATATCCAGTCCAACTCGCAACAGGTAGTAGTCACCCCTATGTTCTGAGTATACACACACACACACACACACACGTATACTCACAGTATTCGACGCGCGGCTCTCTGTGCTGATCACCTGCTCGTCAACTCCTTATAGTTGACTCCTTCTCGCCAATTTTTCCCTTTCCATACACATATATATGCACTGCTACACACAAACACACACACACACCGCGTCATAGTTTTCCTTCTCTTTTGTTCTTCCCATCATTCTTCTCGTATAATTCAACATAACGTGGCCGGGGCTCACACTCACATTTTCACTTTCCAACAGTCTGTGCACGTACACAGATCACCCATCTCCTCCAAAATATAATATACAGCAATCCACGACGAGTAGTGTCTTTACTGGTTCCTCATAGAGGAACCACTATATAGAATTCCTAGCGGACATTCTTTTGAGTGGGGATAAAGAGACCCTCATTTATTCTGACGACGTCTCTCTCTCTCTCTCTCTCTCCCTTCCCCCTCAACTTCCAAGATTACGAAATCTTGTGTGAGAGAGAAAACGACATAATTATTTCCCGTATAATTCACTAACCAAAGAGCAACAACATAGTCAACATCTTCCCATGTCAAGTTTACAAGATCACAGGCTATTGTCAAGCAGGAGGTGCAGGGAAGTCGTAGCAGCAGTAGTGGTTACAGGGTGAGGAGGACCTGAGAGATTTTCTGCATATACTCGGTCCGTAGTAGTGTGTGGGGAGAGGAATTACCATCATTATTAGTATGGCATGACGGCCAGTTGGCCACCACACAGTGTATTTCCGCCACTATTTTACTACCTAATTGTGTCATTGTGGTCGAGTATAGAACTTGAAACTGTCGTCGTAGTTGTCGTTCGTGGTCATACTACGGTCAAAGAATAGAAAGGAAGGAAAACGTCCGTCAAAGGTTACACTTTTAACCGTGTCTCAAAACCCTCTCTCAAAGTTCACTTCCGTCTCACGGGAAAGATCATCGTCGTAGCGGCGAGAGTGGAGAGTCAACATAGGGAGATCCCAGTTGCTCACACTTGTTCCACGGTGCATCTCCTTACCCCGTCTCTTCGCACTCCGCACGTGGTTTGCGTCCGAGACAGATTCTGCGAGCTGACTGACTGGGAGCTATAATAGGGATCAAGCCCATCAGTAGCACACTGCACACTGCCGCCGCCAATATGAATTCCCCCCGTGATTACTATTACGAGCACGAGTACCACGACTATGAGACCTTCTACAGAAGGCTGAGTGATCCTTCGGAGGTCTCGTCAGGATCCTCCGATACTGGACCCCCCACTCCAGACCGGGTAACGTGTACTTTAAAGTATTTCTAAGGGATTGTTCTTCCATTTTTCAGGCGTATAACTTTCCAGTGCATTGCAATAATGAAGAATGAATTTTCGGATATTTGCAGAACTTATTTAAAAGAGTAAGAAAGTAATCGGCTTTTGGAATTGCCAGTTTAAGGTGTCCAAAGACAGGCCCGGGTGCCCCAAGGTTTGCAATGGAATTTTACCTGGTTAAGATTTTTTAGCGGGATTATTCGGGTAGAGGATGAGATTATGTATGAAATGTCGGATAGGATTTTTAATGCTGATAGTTTATAGACCTCGTCCGCATGGGCTAAGATACACGAGTTGTTTATGGGGAATGTCTAAAGTTAGTTTAAATGATCCTGTTTTCTGATGTATGCATGCAGAGTTTTGGCATCATGTCTTATTGCGAGCTCTGTTGCAGTAATGGGAGGGAATGAATTGGTCACGAAATAAGTACAGGTTCTTAATAGCGAACAGGAGTAGGGTCAAGAGAGATTAAGAAATTGTAAGAGGTGTTGTAAATAATGAAAGGTGACCAGGGTGGATTTTTATCGAGAGAGGCTGGTTGGGTTTATGGGACGTTACATTACATTGTGAGCTAGCTGACGTCAGGGCGCAGTTCTCTCTCTGCCTATATATCAGATCGATATAAATTACTGTATAAAATAATCTCTTTTAGAAATGTGCGAAGGATTTCCAAGTAGATTTTAAATGGTACTCACACTATACTCACTCACTCACTCACTCACTCACACGGGCTAGGTCAGGATTGACTGTGATAAGTAGTAGGGTGACATACCCATCTATCTTCTGTGGTTCTCTTTCTTCACACGGTAAAGCGCTCAGAGGCGAGCCATTCACCTGAAATCCTTATCCCTTTTCCATGCACTCCCAGGCCCAGTCGACTTAATCTGTTGGAAATCAAGGAAAATGTCATTATTTTCTCGGAACTGCGCCATGCTGCTGTAGCATTATACTGCCTATACTAACTGTATTGACGTATTGTAAATCCTCAGGTTCCTATTTACGACGCCTTGCCCCGAGCAGGTTCAATTGGACATGGATCGGATTCCGGGAATTCGTCAGATAGGGTAGGATTTTCTAATATTGGTCACATAAATGACCCCTTTTACTCAGGAGCACTCCATCGTTGGCTACACAGACTATAATTGGGCACATCCTTCTGTTGTTTCTTTCAGAACTCCGGTGAGGTTCGGTTGGAAATGGGTGAAGACGAAGATGGCTCCGCGACTCACCTCGTACTCACTCCGCCCCAGTTGCCCAGCCGAGATGGCTACCGGAAGGCAACATCCAGCTCGAGTGTAGCCAGCAACTCCTCCGATGACAGTAGCAGTCGGGAGAGTAACACGTCGAGCAGTGGGAGCCGAGGGAGTAGTAATCACAGCAAGGTCATGCTCGTCTCCGGTGATAGCCAGAACATGGTTGTGGACCTGAGTGCAGTGCCGCTGGACTTGCGGGAGGCGATTTTGGCCGGAACGGCCCTCATCACCCTCCCCGACGGTGTGAAGAAGAGGTTGGAGCCGGGTTATACAATGATAGCCATCCCCTCCTCATCTTCCGGCGCGTCCACCTCCTCCTCCTCTTCCTCCTCCTCCACATCATCCTCCACCTCATCTAGTGAACTGAAAGAAAATGAAATCATCAGTGTTAGTGATAGGAACAGCAACAACAGTAGTAGTGGTAGTGGGAGCAACAGCGGACACAGCAGTGCCGGTGAAGAATCCCCTCTCGCTCAGAACAAGTTCGGGACGAAGAACATGACTCAGATCTGGAATGTGATGCAACACAGTCAAATCAGTGCGACGCTGACGAGTGTTGGGAAGAAGGGGGGATTCGGGGGCAAGAGTAAGAAGTTCACGACGATCCTCCCATTTCATCCTAACCACGACTCAAACGTAAGTTGTCTTGATTTTCTGCAGTATATACACATAGTGCACCTTCTCCACCAGTTCATTCAGTCGGTGCCGCTTCATACATCAATTTCCTGTCTTGCACCAGCGCAGCTCGTATAGTTTGCTGCTACATGCAGTTCTTGCTCAAGTCTCACGCAGACACGCCACTCCTCTCTCCCATTCTTGCGAAATAGTTCAAGTTCACTCTCATCATGTCAAATGCATAAGAATATATTAGTATAGAACTTGATCCTTTGCGAAACTTGCTCTTCTCCGAGAGGATGAGCCAGAGACCCAGTTATTATGCACAGTACACATTATTCAGATTTGCTCATCAAGTTACTTGGTGAAACTTGGACCTGTGAGGCTTAACCCATGACAAGAGCAACCCACTTCACTGTTTGAGCATCAGTTATACCGTTTCCAATGTATTCGACGAAGGAATAAAAAATAGTCATGGTTCAAATAGTATATGCCATCCCGTGACGGTTAGTCCACTCACTGTCAAGTCGAACCAAGTATATGCTGTGTTATGGGTGGCTGCCGCAGCCGAACTCTTTAGTGTGGTTGAGTATACGTGTGTATGCCTGTGTGTGTGTGTGTGTCATTACAAGTGGAGGTGAGAATGCGACGCTGTTTTAAAAGCAAATTAGACTTGTTGCGTTAGCACATTACCATCTTGATGTCGTATTCACTCTGAAGAGGATGAGAATAGAAGATGATGATGATGATGATGATGGGGATGATGATTGTGTAGTGGTAGTAAGGGGGAAAAAATCTGTCCAAACTGTCAGGCAATTTGGCTCCTCCGTTCATGTACCTTCCATCACACACTTGTGCCTCCTGTCTATGTAAACAGGAGTTTAAAATGGGCAGATGGCAATGAGACGTGGCTAATTTTGTAATGTTTTATGATTCACCCACGACATATTATCAGGTTTCTCTCTCCGTCTATAAATATTGGAGGTGGGGAGAGCAGGTAGTGGGAATGTTGTGAGTACACTACTGTGTGCACTATAGAGCCGTAGTAAGCAAGGCTCATCCAACTGGACGCCTCGTCATATACCGTTTTATACGTCCAACAATAACGTTTTTGCCACCGAGTCAACTTCGTTCCATTCCCATGATGCCTTGCCGTAGATGGTCATTTCCAGTTAACTTGTAAACAAGAGCTCTGAGGAGTTGTTCACATGAGGATTTAAAAGCGCGTAAATATTCCGGAGGGTGATGACAAGTCACGACGGCCATTGCCGCCTCGTCATCACACACTTTTTCCTCACCGTTACTGTCCATAGCCCGTACAGCATAAAAAATACTTCTCCAGCCTGACTCACTAGCGTTCAAGTTGGAAGAAGTTGGAGGAAGTCCTTATAAGAGATGATGAAACATTGGAGCACTATATAGTGTGGTCGTCACTGTTGTAGATAGTTTTGAACCTGAAAAAAGGGTATGGATGACTTTTTTATGGGATTTTTGGAGGAGTCTGCGTTGGTCGGCCGTAAAAATGATGTAAAAAAGTCCATGTTGGTCCTGTGCTCACAGTGTGCTTGTAGAGCATCACTTTTTGGCTACATAGACTGGAGGTTATTCCTCCAGGTCAATAATTATGATTTTACTAAAGTAATTGTGAAGACATTGCGTACGGTCCGACGGCATATTCGTGGCCCTTTCATTGCCACTCTGTCAGGCAGTGAGTCCAATAATAATAATTATATGTATGTGTTATGCGTCTGATGGATAGAGGATTCCGTTGGTGAAAAAAGTCAATGATCAGACGTGGGGAGACAGTGACGTAAAAAAGTATATGGTGAAGCTTTTAGAAGGTTAGGATCATAGAACGAGCAATAATCTTATATGTGTGACTTTTTTCACCTCCTGTGTGTGACGGGAGCTGCTCGCTCTTGCTGGATGTGTGAATGATTTTCCTTCTTGCAGATTCACTAGTTTTTTTCCAACGCTGGAATTCAATGAGGAGTGGTCATTTTTTCAGATTTCCACCACCACCACCACCACCTTCAAATTTAACTTCAACCCATTGTGGGTTGACAATCATTTTTTGATCCACAAAATTGTTGGTTTTGGAAGTATTGGCTGGAATTAGTGTATGATTTAGTGATGTTACTGCAAGAATGGGAATTCTGAACGGTGTTGGTGGTGGTGGTAGATTTTTGCTGAAATGATTCATGATCCTCTGTGGCGCTGGACAGGAGCCTGTGTGAGAGCCGTAGTGTGTTTGTTTGCAGACAGGTTGAACGTCCTTGGGGGTAATTTGATTAAAACGTTTCTTTTTTCTCCCCTAAGTTACTTGTACACACACACTGTCTGTGGTGGGACAAGTTGTTGTAACTCACTAACACTTCA
>WJFA01001442.1:0-21435 GCA_009870155.1 Pseudobourletiella spinata | reverse complement strand
TATGCATACAGTCATAGTTGTGTGGGGAGGAGAAGAAATACGATTGGAATCCTTCCACCATCATGACCACCGGAAGTTCCAATAACGTGGTCACACAAACTAATACTGAATCCACGTCAAGTGGGCTCGCTGTCTCACTCCGGCCAATGCAATCCCGCCATATGCCACCATACTATCAGCCAACCTCAACATTCACTCCTGCGAGTCTCATATCGATGAGGTCTGAAACCGGGCGAGGAAAGTATTTTCACTTTCTTCATCTACTTATTGGCATTATTGGCAACGGAATCAAGGAGGACTATATACAACAGCTGCTGCTGCTACTACTACTACTACTACTACTACTTCTACTGCTCCTATTAAAAGTCACTTGTTATTTGAGCTAGTAACCGAGTTCAAGCGGCAGTCATCCCGTCAGATTCATGTTACATTAGAATAATGAACAAGCTCGATCCTACGGGGAAATGCTCGTCTAAACTTGATCAATCATTAGCATAACTGGCAGCTGATCACAGATCAACTTTCATTAGTAGCGTTTAGCACAACGAGTATACACTTGTTTCATCTACAATATAACCACTGGTTTTCATACTCCTCCAAATCCGATCACCACCATCATCATCCACTTCTTTCTTAATGAAGGGGAATGGGAAAATGGTAGTGGTGGTGGTGGACGGAGAACAAACTGCTAGCGTGTCCTGCGCTTAGGTAGGATGGATCCTCTGCCTACACTACAAGACGTTGAAAATCCAGTAAAATAATATTGATAATAATAATGATAATAATGACAATAAATACATTGTAACCTCTTCCTTTCCGTTCCGCACACTCTCTTCTACGAACCAACTGACCACGCATGAGATAGTGAGTCGCACCTTTATTATGTCTCATTGGAAACAGTGCCACTCACAACAGCCGGTTTCAGAGGCAGGAGTTGGAGCACCAGCGCAGCAGCAGCAGAGAGAAGGGATTGATAGGAGCGTGATAGAGAGTCTCAGATTCTGCTAATTACACATGCTTTTCGACTCATCCCTGACCACTGAAATCCACATCAACTGTGGAGGAAAATATGGTAATTTTAATAACTATCCCCACAAACATCACAATGTCCGTCCTACACTCCTAAATGGATGGGGAAGGAAAACTTGGGTGTGTGTGTGTGTGTGTGTGTGTGTGAAAAATGAGGAATAAAAGTCTGTCATTAACGCTTGTCACAAATTACCACATCATCGATTCGGACCTTCTTGCCCCTTTGTCACGGAGTAAAAAATCACTTTGTAGTGAGTGGGAATGAGAAACTGCCTCAGAGATGGTCTATTACAGGATAATTTTATACCTGACTCGCATCTCAATTCCAGCTGGATTTGATGTTCAATGAGAAGATTGGTGGTCATGGTGGTTGGTATAAGTGAGGCTTTTTATGATTTACTCTTTATTAGGAATCAGATGGTATCTTTCCTCAAGATGATATAATGTACCGCCCAAATATGACCGAAAGTAGAGATGGCACGAAACAGTGAGAAACTATAAGTAGAATATAATAGCATGGTGGTAATGGTAATGGAGCGGGCCACAAAGGTTTCACAGCCTAACCTCATATGACCATAGCTAAAGAGTTAAATAACGGAGAGGTCACGCTAACAAGGTCAACATGATACAAACTTGCACGGACGGATGGAGACAGGGAAAAGTTGAAGGGGATCGGGAATTGATTGGCGGTCCGACCCGACACGTTGGGAGCGAACATATGGGATGTGGAGGCTATGGCTATTGGCCCTTCATGTGATGAACACAATCCAGAAGAGCCTCGTCAATGACCGGAGAAAGCACTTCTACAGCTCAAAAGTTTCCATCAAAAGCTCTCCTTGTGACCGCCAAATCTCCCGCTGAGAGTTCCTTAGCCTCGTGAACAAATAAACAAAACTGATAAAACTTACTCACACTGACATTTGACGTGGCCCGCACTTAGTGTGCATCCACACGTACACAAGATTACTTGGCCATTGTTCCTTCCACTGCCGCCGATAAGGAAAAGAAAACATGGTTCCAAAGGATTTACGACATCACACTCGAGACACGGAGAGGTGAGTATGCGGGGTTGAAAACCCGTGACAAATCCGCTCCAAGTATTACTTTACATCTTATTATATGATCTCTCCACACGAAGTTATGTGACCTTACTGGCTGTGAGGGGGAAGGATACATTGGATTACGCTGGGACTTTATATGCAAAACGACGGTTCACACTACGACATCTCAATGGCTCGCCGGTCCTTTTCCAACGGAACAGTACACGACCTTTGCTATATAGCCTGATCTGTTCATCTCACGTTGGAAGTGAATTTTTTTTTTGACGTCAAGCCGCTGCTGTTGAATGAGGATTTAAGACCAATGCAATTACCCACCTCTCACCGTGAGATATCACAAATGGCCGTCAAAATTTGTCCTAGTTTTCCAGTTCGTTAACCGGACGTGTGGAACAGAAGAGGATTTGGATTCAGATAGGCATACTACATACGTGCACAATAGTCGACACGTCACATCCTGGATGGACTGTCGAACCAGGAGCGAGAAGAATGCAGTATTTGGATGGAGTGCCGATCGAAGGCGATAGGATATTTCTGCGTACATGGTAGCAGCAGCAACAACAACAACAACAACAACGCCAGCGAAATAAAAATATTTAGAACTCATTCCACCCAATTATGACTCAATTTAAGTGGAGCAATAGTAATTTGGGAGTGGCTCATTACTATTGACAAAACCAAGTCGGGACACACTGTATTCGAGCTGACTGGCTGACGGACTGACTGAATCGGTGAAATACGAATATTCCACAATTTGCAACCTGGGTAGGGGATAGCCCGTAATTAAGCGAAATTATAGCATGAATCCACTCTGGAATAGCCAGAAACGAGTTGTTGTAATCGTGTCAACAGTGCAGAGGATTTGGGCTCAAAAAAACTAGGTAAACCGGCTCTGCACAAATTAATTTGGTAACGAAGATGGGAAAGTAAATAATAGATGCAGAGGACAAGGTGTTTCTGTACAAAATTACTGAGATTATCTTCATCCATACACGCTGCCAGCATCAGGCGGCCTCAAAACGGAATGGCAAATTACCAGCAATGCAATACACCTAAAAGTGTCAACCCTAAACCAGCTTAAGAGCTCGTGAAACAATAAATACACGGTCTATCGTTGGACCAGAGTGTCAACTTACACACTCATAATGTCCCCAAAATAGCAGCAACACCGACTGTGTGGCAGCAAAATGATGAATACGAGAATCATCTTGACTCTCTCACTTGAGCCCTGTGACGGGAACCTTATCACATCATATCCCCACACGAATCAACAAACTTTCACTCACAATGAATATTACATCCATGCTCAGAGCTCCACAACTGCCCAAGTTTCCGCAACTCGTGCCAAATCTCACCCGTAGGTAGATATGGGATATGGACATGGAGACATGACTAGTAAATTACCGGGGGACCACAACGGGCATCAATAAACCATGGGGTAACTTCTGTGCGACCCCCTAACAGGTCCCGCAACAAAAGCACTCACACGGTATCTGGATTTACATTCGGAGTGGAACCCTTAGGGACGATTTGCAGGCTGATACCTGACACTACCGTACTATGTAATAATGCCTCGGGGTGGGCAACTCACCGGCGTGACTACCTTATAGACCGAGAGAGATTTCACCTGAAGTAGCCACTTGTAACTATTTACTGATGCTATGTGATTCAGATTACTGGAGTCCTAAAAGCCACATAATCCTTTAATTTCTTGAGGCAGCACTTTTGGCTCTCTCACGATCCAGACGAGTAGCGACACGGCTACAGAACATACAGATTCCTAATATTAAATAGGAGATTGTCACCCGATTGAAGACTAGTATCTTTATGGCAATCAAGTATGGTGCAACAACGGATACTCTGGTGACCCCTCTCAGGTATGAGGGTGATGACCACATCAAACTTGCACTAATCAGCATGGGATTGAGCACGCCGTGTGCTTTGCTTATCTCTGTTTGACCAGTGAAAGAAACTCCTCCTGCATTGAGTAAATAAATATGCCATGCCAGGTCACCCAATGAGCTCGCTGAGGACTGGAGTCGAGTCAACAAATCTCCACGAGGAATACGGCACAAAATGCTGACAGTAAAAGGATTTATAAATACACTACTAACAAGAGATTCTGTAGTGTAGCAAGCAAGACTCGTCCTGCATGACTGCTTATTCACTAAAAAAAAATCTAAAACGAAGTTTGGAGAAGAAAAAATTTACGATTATTCCAAGTTGTAAATGAAAAATAATGAGAACTGGAGATGTCAACAGAATCTCTGGAGTGGAGGAATCTGGCCCTGATCCCAGCACAAAGATCTATTCAGCCAATTCAGGGATATTTTCGCCTGGTGTTCAGAATACTGAAGAAATCCCTTGATTCCAATTTCAAATAAGTCTGTTCATGTGAGCAGGAACAAAAACACATGTGTTGGGGTAGAAGTATATTGGTGAGCCAGTGCGATTTCGGACTGGGATAGGTACATACAGTTGTTCCTTCAAGTCGCTCTCACCATCTTCAACAAGACTTATACGTTTTACGTGTGCTGTAGAAACGTGATATACTTCACCTGGAGCTACGCAATAGTGGTCTTTATCTAGCCAACAGGCACAGTTTAGAATAACTCTTGATGGGTCGTGTGTGTGTGTCAGCTGTAGTTTTTCCCTCACAGCGTGCATTGACGGCAATTAAAAAGTCCTTGGCGAAATTAATTGAAAATTTTATTGAACATTAAGCAAGCTCAAGTTTATAGCACCCCATGCTAACGTAGGCCTATTGATATCTTTCCCCTCACAATTTGAACAACTTCAAGTTGGGTTTGACGCCAAGACGTGCTCCATGCCTATATGCACTTGGCATGATCCTGCGGGTTTGCCCGATAACTTTATCTTCCATGACGGCTTTCATTTGCACTGCACTCAAAGTTAGCATATTATGCACGATTGATACCTCTCTCAGCCAAACATGAGCAATATATGACACATACAGGAAGAACCATTCAAAACCCATGTGCACAACTCACACATTTCCCACCACACCACCATCCCGTTGTTGAACATTATCTCGAGCCCAGTTAACAAACAGGAATTATTGCCGCCTCTACTTCCTACACAGTTACAACAACCAAATGGTTAACACATTCCAGAATCTCCACTTACCGGGCTTATTGTCGCGTTGAAGGAGGTGAGTATCTTCAGCCATTTGTGATTGCCAACTCCGCGAATATCAATACTCGGAGCACTCCAAACTGCTCAAGGCAAATGATCACCTGCATTAGCATCTCTCAAGTATTATTCAGTGTCAATGCCTGTTAATGGTGAGCAAGGTCTTCGTGTGTAGTATAGGGAAAGGGTGCGTATTTTTTAACAGCAGCTACTGCACACCTTTACTTCATTCACTCGAAAAAGTCTTTTAATAGGTGTATATGTAATCTTTGGAACTCAAGGTTTCTCAAGTACTGTCAATGTCACTCACAACGATATATGCTAGGAGCATCACACGGCTGCTATCACTGTCATTTCATAACCTTTGGAGTCCCGCCAAAACCCTTTTGCCACACTCGGTAGTATAATGAGGGAAAAATATTATTTCCAGACTAAAATACAAGATAGCTATTAGCTAGCTGCCTGTGTTCGCGAAACATATTTCACGTAAAATAATAATAATAATATGTTTCACTCCCGGCCCACCTACCTTGCTCCATCTCCCTCCACTCACTACAAAGGAGAGTAGATCTCGACGCAAGGATAAGGAAGGACCATATGACCCACCCTATATCCGCTTGAGCAGGCTGCATGCGTGGAATAAAGCTATTACAGCCATCCATAACATTCCAGCCACCCAATGACTTCGGTATAGTGCCCCAGTCTCTCGTCTGCCGCTGGCACCACAACGGGACAGGATCTGAACATGAACGTCTCGAACAAATAAATAAACACACATATTGCCGCTGACTGTGAGAATTTCCCAGTGGGCAGGAAGTGTTCATTTTTGAAATTGTCTATAAATCCTGCTTTGTGTACAGAACCATAGACCGACCACACTGCCGCCCGTGCCCCACTCTTCCGCAACAGATCCAGCTCAATGGGAAACTCACATGCACAACTGCATTTTTTTGTTTATATTATCATAAATGTGGGCGCCTAATATGTCTAATGTATGTGGGTCTGTGAGAAGTTCATGTATTGATCTTGATTCTGGTGATTACGGTATGATTACTTTAGAAACCTTCATGCGGTAGCCTCGTAGTAGTCTCCAAGATACTTCAGTAATGCTTGTATTAGTTATATAGCTTTAAAAACACTAATGCTTGCGCAGTACTTGTAACCGGGTTATCCCATGCTGTCGTAAGGACTAACTATGGTGGCATTATCAAATTTTTACCTTTTTCTCACTCTATAGCAGG
The DNA here is from genome assembly GCA_009870155.1 of Pseudobourletiella spinata. Lineage (NCBI taxonomy): Eukaryota > Metazoa > Arthropoda > Collembola > Symphypleona > Bourletiellidae > Pseudobourletiella > Pseudobourletiella spinata. Next base: position 14,954 of record WJFA01001442.1, on the reverse strand, counting down.
ATACAAGATACAAGTCAACTTATACTTGTGTTGCATCCATGTAGCAAATGGGTGAATTATGAGACTACGTCGTTGATGTGGCCACTTCCGATAGTAGGGTAGGTTTTGGCTATATCGCGATTGGTTGGTGAAAAGTTGCTTTTAGCCGAGAGTTAATCAGCTGGTTGTGAGTGAGCTACTCCAAAAAATTTCTTCTTTGATGATGGATGTTAACAGGGGGTGGAAAGTAATGTTGGTATAGCATTGTAATAATGTCCGACCGACATCATGTGGTAATCACAGGATTAGGGAAACTCGGTGTCAAAGATTTTTTTATTTGTATGATTACACCTATATAGACTAACTATATTCCAGAAATTGAAATCTAGCATAAGGGGAATTTTTCACGTCACCAGCGCACAGATCCGCTATCATGGGCGATCGAGAGGTTCTTCATAAGTGTATATATGATTACCGCGAAAATCCTAGGTACGGGAATTTAGATCTGCCGAGGTGAAAGCCCGCAATGCTTTCGTCACCTCGGCACTAAAGAGGGAGTAGGAGTACCTAAGCCTTCATTGAAAAATCACTTGTTAAAATCCAAAAGGATTTTCAATTTTTGTACTTTGTCTGAGTTTTGAGAAAATTGTAAAAGGTGAATTTTTTGGAGAATTTTTTGGGGTGATGTACCACGTCAATTTAATACATGTAGCTAAAATGCAAGGTTATCTACAAATTATGAACTTTTCAAGCTACTGATCGAAGCTCAATTTCATCTTCAAAATTCAAGAGAAAACTAATCTATTACTACATGACCCTTGATCCTAGGTCAAGTTGGAGTGCTCCCCCGATTGGGCCTCCCGTTTTCTCGGCTTTATGTCATCGACTACCTTCACAAATTGGCTCTGCCTGTCAAAGACGTCTAAAGCCGACGCATGCGCACCTGTCGAAGCGACGCGGTAATAGTAGGAAATGAAAATCATGCCATTGAATTCAAATTGCACGTTGTACCCTTGACCTCAAGTCACTAAAATTCAATTGGTTTCTTACCCTTGTGCCTATATGGCTAACAATACGCTTGTCATTATATTGTGTCCTGCCGTTCGTCTTGAATCTCGGTGACAGACGGGCATCACCGGGTCCCCCTGCCGGCAGCAATGTGTAGCATAATCTGATTTTGGGAGCTATTTTAGTTTCACATTTCTTGCGATTTCTCACCATTAATTTATTTTAAGTGCACAGGCAAATTTGGAGGCCTATTCGACTTAAATTGTAGACATCGGTGGAAGTGCCCATGTACCCGTATGATAACGCATTGAAGGTCGAAGCATTACTGTTTTGTTAAAACCGCAAGCTAAGTAGCAATTAACTAATTAATTACATCCTCACCGCATGAACAAAAAACCAGGTAAAAAATCTTTTCAGCATTTTATTTGTTTCAAACTGAACCCAAAATAGTTTCGTCCTATCATCCCCTCCTCGTCAATCCAAATTTGTTACGAAAACCTAATCACAATCATACCAGTCTTTCCAAGGATAGTGCGTGATCACACAACTGAACATTGAGAATATTTTGGTAACACTACAAATTCGTTGTTACACCAACATGTTAATACAAACAGAAATGGCAAAGATCCTAAATCGACCGGACAGTGAGGCACGAAGGGGGTAGACAATTTATGCATCTTTGCATGGAAAAAAGGGCACTCATAACACAACGTTAGCGTGCAAGTGAGAAAATTTACAAAAATGACATAGCAAGGACAAGATTATAATTACTGCCTCCAAGGCAGTAACTCTAACAACAAGTACAGAACAATCCATCATTCAACACATTATCAATCATCATTCTCTTCATAAATATAGGGACCGAACTTTGTCTTAAGTTCATCAAGTTTATCCTGTCGTTCAAGGAGGCCATAAATTACAGTCCGAAGAAAAAAGTAAAGTATGATAGCTGTTAAAACGGAAAAGGGGCCAAAACCGTAGAAATGTGACACAACCATGAAGCCCGTGAGAAGAGCAACATTGAAGTATGTTGCTAGCGGCCGGAGATTTATCCGTGGGGGCAGATATTTGACACGTTTAAATTGCCTTCCAGGTGCAACTTTCTCGATTACGTGATACAGAACGGGGGGTACGAAGCATCCGCGCGCTAATTTCCCCGTCATGCTCCCGTCGAAATACCATCTTCCAATTGAAGGTCCAATCTAAAAAATTTGCAAATAATGTAAATCCTCTAGCTTAATGTCATTTAAAATTAATAATTTCCATTACCGTCTCGTTTAGTACTGCAGACACATAAATCAGAAATCCAACCAGCCAAGCCACCTCATGCGACCGCACGCGCACAAGATCTGGGTTTCCAGTAGGTGTAACCATACCCTCTGTTAGTGTCCCCTTGGGCGTAAGGGAAGCCATGATGGATGATGAGAATCGCCCAGGAGTGCTATGGACAGAATCATCTTCCGCACTGTACATCCCAGTTCCGTTGCCGTAACCGTCCCCTTGCATTCCGAACGAGCTCGTCTGGCCCTCCGCGCCCTGTAACTAATTGCAAATGCAAAGTCCCCAAAATCTTACTTATAATCAGGGTACTTTTCCGGAAAGAAACTTAAGATAATAAAAGCTGTTTCACTCACGTCGAAAAGGTAGCCCAACTGTAGTTTGGAATAATCCAAAAACTGACTGATTTTAGCTTTATCTGTTGGGGCTATCTCAGAGCGTCCGAAGGCTGAATCAGCACCGCTTAGCAGCTTGAGGATCGCGTTAGAACTTTTGGCCTGCTCTTGCCCATCCTCGGGTCGTTCTCCTAAGCTATGTATAGCTTGGTTGATAGCCGTTATCACATTTTTTACCTTGAAGATACACACAAGAGATTTGTTGGTCAAGTACAGTGTGTACATGCAACAACAACGCACAAGTGATAACCACACAAGAAAGTTACCCACCACGACTTTCATTTCTTCAGAAAACATGGGTTTGTAAACAAATCCCGTGGGCTCCAATTCGATGAGCATTTGTTTGATGTTAGCCAATCGCGATGGCGTGCACTGCTCAACCAGGCACGTGTCAGCTGTCAAACTGGCGCTGAGGTACGAGCTGTGAAAGCTGCTTCCAACGTGGTGGTCCTCAGGATTCTGAATATATCGCACGATCATTTGTTCAATGTCCTGCAGAATCTTCTTCATGTTTTCCTGTGCAGTGAATATCTTGGATGTTCGAAAGATCATTAAAGCATTTTTCGGTGACGTGAGGTCAACCCTCAGGCAACGTGGCAACATTTGCTGGAACAGGACAGTGTAGAACAAAATATTGTCGACTAGGAATCCATACCAGATAGGTTCGATTCTGGTTATTTCTCTGTCACGGAACTGCCTAGAGAACAAGTAGTAACAACATGTTGAAACAATTTAGAACTATACCCAAGAGTATGGATAACATTAATACGAAAGTATACCTAAAGCGATCCATACTCGCATATCGCCAAGGCTGAATGTAACTGAGCCAAGTTTCATACACGACTCTGAACGTGTTGTCGAGAGGCCAGCGGTTGAATAAATGGCGAAGAAAAACGTAAAGTTTCCTTTGGTACGCGGGGAGAAGAGTCCTACAACAAGGTGCGTGTCAAAATGTCAATGCGAACAGGAGCATAAAACGAAAAAATAGAGGATCATTAACATGTGCAAATTTCTAGAGTTACGAAAGAACGGTGTACCTCTTTAATCCTTCCATTGGATGAAGCGCCTGATGGTTCAGACAATTGGTGAAATAATGCTGGTGCCTTACAATGATCCGGACAGACTTTACTACGTCCACGCTGGGAAGACTCGATTGCTGGAATTTTAAGGTGCATTTTGATCAGCATATTCTTAGACCAACCGCTAAGTTATTGCAAGAGTGGACCAAGACACCGTGGTAGAGGGCTAAACTGAACAACACGTTGTAAAGGGGAAGATGTATGAGCAAGAACAAATTATTATCAGTGAATTCCAAACAAAAAACGAGGGCCAGGAATCCAACTTAGGTAGTGATAACTGAAATAAAAAAACACCAGAAGGAAAGCCACTCCAATTCACCCCTTTCTTGATCCACTGCCTACTGGGAGACACAATACAAGCTTAAAACACGTTTGCAAAGGCGAAGGATGTGCAAGGGGACGTACGAAGAACGAGGATACCGTATCGTTGCAGTCGACACTCATCCACATTTCCATGAAGATATTGATCATGGTTTCGCTGCGCCATAAGTCTTGATATGAATACGTGGACTGTGAGAATGACGTATCCCGCGACGTAGGAGGTCCTGTGGCACTTTCTTGGAAAATAGAAGCTTTAAAAAGGGTAGGATGGCGCGTCTCCGGTCTTGACGGGGGTGGAATATTATTTTGACTGGAATGAAAAAACTTTATTAAAAACTGAAAAACCTGTAGGATGATGCAGTAGAGAACATTCCCCAACATACTTTTGCAATATTGGATCGGCACTGAAAGTGGTTTCAGTTTGCGGTCTTCCCTGTGCCGTACTTATCTCGGGTACACCACGACCGTCGCAAGGAAAAAAATAATTTAGGTAATCATCTAAAAGGTTGGTGTACAATGTGTCGTTTAAGGATCCCCATCCCATGAGGTAGCTCTGACTCGCACCGATTCCCATGTTCAAGTAAGCGAACATGAAAAAGTGATACTCGAATGGATCTGTCCCCAAAAAACAGAAATACTAACAATTACCCCGCAAAACACAATGACGAAACCAATGACACACTCAAAGTAACAAACTTACTCAGTAAAATATTTCTCATGGCAGTGACCTGTCCATAAGAATCGTACACAAGATGAACTTTCTTCTGAAAGAATTCAGGTATGTCCAAGCGACTGATCCTCTGGTCAAGTGCAGTCTAAAATATTTTTTTAAAAATAAATCCACTGCACTTCCTCACATTCACACAAAGAACAAAGCACAATGGGACTTAAGAAAATTACAGGTAAGGAGGACACAGGAAATTCCAGTCGAAAGTTTCTATCTGTCAACAGTCTATATATGGCTTTGAACAAAGGGCCATCCGGTCCTAGAAATTTTAAAATAGCTTCCGTCTCTTTCGGCTCCGACGATCGCGTCAGCCGGCGGATACCCCAACCAGGGTAAGAGGGAAACCCGAAGATGTTGTCCACAATTAGTTGAAAATAATTTTTAAGCTCTTCCACGCTGCACAGGTCCAGAAATGGTCCTAGTTCCGCACAACGTCCAGGAATCGACGGGTTCCCCAAAATTTGATTCAGCCTCATTCTGTAGTTAATCATCTGAAATGCAAAAATATTTCTTTTTTCAACGTCAACTATTAACTATCCTCTATGCATTACCATACAAGTTAAAGGACAAAAGCAACCTTCACTGGTTGTCCACACCTACCTTTAAATTGAGAGAGTAGAACAAAATTAATATATACACTCTATATATTCACGCGATTCCAAAATCAGTTCCTCTCTTCAACAAACGCATCTGGAGAAATCCTGTCTGTAGTTCACAGCGGGCGACAAAACTTTAAATTTTAAAAGTGTAATAATTATTAGAAAAACAACACTCAACGACAAACTTCACCTCCCATTCTCTCCACTCTCGACGGCACTATTCCTTTCACACGTTTCGAAATACGAACAGAACTGGCGCGAGATTGCCGGGAAAACTACGCATAGTGTGTTGTGCCTTCGCATTCACATTCACACCCAGAGCTTTACTACTACTACGCTGCAGGCACACAAGCCGCACACATCATGTCGAGCCATCGTGCAAAATGTGTGTACGTTCAAGTTGCATCCTACGCGGGCCAACGATGTCGACAGTAGAAAAGTGCGTGAAATGCATGTGGCGGTAAGTTTTAAAATGGATTGACCGTATACGGTACTATGCTGCTGCTGTTTGCCATTACAACGAGCCAGAGTAAAGTGGGAGAGAGCGGAAAATTGTGTCATTTACGTGGAAACATCATGCAGGTGTGTAACGTGCGTTCCGGGATGAATCTCGCCTAAATTCTGCGGGCTAGCAAAATATTACGGTATCATCCGCGGTGCTCAACATTTATTCCCCCCAAGTTCACATCTCAGAGGCCTCTTCTGCATGACCTGACAGATCTTGGAAGAGACGAGGACACTACAGTCATATTTAGTCAAGCTGTGAATGACCCACAATCGAGGACATGCATTAGGATTCGGTACATAACATAAACATTTCGTCTGATCGCTCCGCAATAACTGAAAGGTAAGCACACATACGGTGTACATACGTTTTCTTCTGTACCTCTCTTTTTACCGCACATAATTATAGTTGGAGGGCAGAAGAAGTCAGATTTATATATACTTCCCCTATAACCATGCGTTCGGATGCGGATGTTCGGGTTCTTTGAAACCCCGTCAGATTGATTGACCTGTTACGAATGAAACCGGGCTAAATATGTTCCACGTTTGCGTATTTATCTGCCTGGCTTGGTTATACCGTGTAGCAGATGGGTCAGTTGAGCACTTAAGGCGATATGGGTTGAGTTTGGGTTGTGTGCCCTAGAAAGAAAAGCAATGTCGTTGCATGACTGACGGTACTTTGCGGTGAGTGAGAGGACTGATTCAAAGTTGGTGTATCTGATTGGCACATTAGCCAAAGTTGCAGGCGCACCACTGTAGAAATTGGTTTTGGAATTGTTACTGTGGGATGCCTATCTATCAATCATGCATCATGGGGAGGAGACTGATTGAGTAAAATCGTACGAGGGGATCTGTGGAAAAGGACACGAGTGAGGAGTGGAGTTGAGGCAAGGCCGTGCCATAGTGCATGATGGATTCGGCGGTGTAGAAAGTTTGAGGGATAGCGAGAAGAGTAATTGGAGGAATTGAAATGTGGAAGTTGAATCTGATTTTTTACATTGCATGCTCCTAATGTCATTTAATTGCTGATTTTTGTCGTAATTCAGTTGAACCATGAGCGATTTCACGGCGGCACTTCGTATAGAAGTTGAAAATGACTTGTACCGGGAGGAAGCGGAGAATATGGAGGACATAGATATTGACAAAGATAAGTCAGAAGGACGCCGCCACCCGTCTCCAGCCAGTTTTGCTGCAGATTCTGACAAGGAGGATGGGGAATTATCTGGGCCGGGAAGCGGTGGGAATTCTCCAAACCGTGGTAAGTTGACTTCCTCAACCCATTTAATTATTAATGGATCCTATGTATAGATGGAATATAGAATCTATACGAATAAATACTAGGCTGTTTGAGTCGTCCATTAACCGGTATGTAATGAATAGGAAAATCCTAGCTCAGCTGGTGTCAGCGTCTGTAATCGTATCTTTATATGCATATTTTCGGTCTTATTGTAGTTTTCATCAGCCTTTTCCTCCCGTTAGATTAGTAGGCTATAGGTTGCTCCCGCAAGTGAATGCCGGTTTATTTGTGAGTCTGTTGAATATGCTTCATTCGGATGATTTAGGAAGCGGAAAAATTTTTTGTATGGATTAACTTTTTCAGGCAGTATTACTGCGTGAACGTGACCCGTGTGCATGTGCAAAGTTAACCCAAGAGCATCCTTGACTTTGCTAATGTGGCTGAGGCGCATTGAATTATGGGAATATTAGCATAAATGTATGTAACTTAGTGTTCAATATTCGGCGAGTAACTCATTCGTGACGTAGGTGATGATGCTATGGCGATGGAGGTGGATGGGGTTGACGGAGGAATGGACGGAGACAGCACGAAGTTAAGTGGAGATGGTAGTCAAGACTCTGAGGCCAGGATGCCGAGAACTGCAGGGGATGAAAAAGTTTATCGGCCACGGACTTACCCGAACCCATTCTTGGACGACGTGCTTGTGTCGGAAGAAAAACTCAATTCTCGTGCTGCACGGTTCGGAATCCAACCGGCCGCCCAAGGCAATGTCACACCCAGGGTTCAGCTTCCACTTCCAAGTGATAAAGAAGTTCTGGATCTTTATATACTGTAAGTTTTGAACTAGTTTCCAGATGATTCGTGTTCTTTCAATTTATTATATATTTTTTTGTTCAAGTGAAAAAGTATCGTTAGTAGGGGTGGTGATGTGCCGTAATGACAGCTTAGGTGTGGGCTCCCATTCATGTGTTTCTTTATTTTGCTGTTGTAAACTTGTTTTTCTGTTATAGTCTCGGACTGATCGAAGATGATGGTGGAGAACTGACACTGGACAAAGTGGGAAGTCAATACCGACTGAATTCTATTCTTATTCGAGGGACGAATCAAATGAGCACCAAAGACATATTTGCCTACTTGAGGGATAATAACCAACGCCCACTGAATATGGAGTGGGTTAACGATGCATGCTGTAAGTTTCTGCATTGTATTACGATCTATAGGAGACCTACCTGATGTTCCCTTTTAAGTTTCCAAGCCCCAAGCTGTATTGTGTGACAGGGGCTGTTGAAATGCTTGACTGCAGATGTTTTCTCGGCTCTCGTCTACCTACACGGCTTTGCCTTTTACGTACTGTGGTATGTTCATACAGTTAAAGTTCTAGTCAGATTAATTTTTTTTTCATTCTGGTTTAAGCCTCAATCCCGTTTATTCAAGTAAATATGAGAAGTGGACAGTTAAAATCACATGACTGATAGCTTCATAACTTTCTTAAGCAGGAGGATTTACAATTTTTTGGAAATGCACATTCAAATTATAGGTATATAGTATTGTAAGAATCACGTTGGTTTGAGAAGAACCCTTACATTGAATTTGCCGTATGACTTTGATCGTAAATAGGGACGATTGATTTAAATGTCTCAAAAGAATACATGTATGCACATGAGGCGGATCAGTCCAAAGTGACGTAATAACCTATGATAGATGAAAGCCTTGGCTGCATTAATCAATTGCTTCTGGTGTGTATAGCTTATAAATAGTTTCCCGGGTTCATTCAGAGGGGAGAAGTAACTTGAGATTGATGGTTTTCTTTGCATCCACAGGCGTTGTGAATTACAAGGACAAGTATGAGGCCGCACGATCGTTACTCAGCATCACCAAACCGATATTTGTGGAGCCTCGCCCTGAGCGCAAGGAAACAGAGGATGGCGGGCTGGAGCCGGAGAATGAGATGTCTCAGGATTTTGACTACGAAGCAGAAACAATGATTTCGTCCCGTCATGTCACGGTTCCCATGCCGCCTGGACATACGTGGAGATTCGCCGTACCGTGTGCTCAGGCTCGAGGGATCCTAATGAGATACGCCACCATTCAGGACAAAAAACAAGAAAAATCCGAACGGCACAGTGAATATTACAAAAAATTTGGCAATCCCAATTATCAGGGTAATTTCAAGCTAACTGACTGACTGACTCATGCCGAACCGATCCGATCTTGTAATTCAAAAGAATAAACTGTTTGAATAATTTTATTTTCATTCTTGTAGGCCTTGGAATCGTGACAGCCTCCTTCCGGAACAGACTAAAGAAACAAAAGTCGAAAGAGGTGCCTGAAGAGCCGGAGGCTGCGGTAGAGAAACAGCCTGTCTCCAATCGCCTAGCCTGGGCTCAGCTAAGTCAAAGATGGAATGACGAAGAGCTCGCTGCGGCGCAGCAGCGGGCTAAAAGCATCAAGCCTAATAAGCCTAACCCTACTACTGCGGCTCCTGCTCCCCGGGGTCACCCTGGCTCCTTTCAAGGCCCCAGACGTCCGCGTAATGAATCTCCGACTGCGTTTGGTTCTCCGAAGAAAAATCTCAAGGTTCTAGTCGACTTTGAGGAACGTGGAACAGGGATTAAGTCACGGCTCAAGAGGCGACGTGACCCACAGGATGAAGGGGAGGAGGGGGAGCGGGAACGGGACGATGAAGAGGAGAATTCTGATAGTGATGATGAGGAGGCTAAGTGGAGCAAGAAATTGAAGGGCCCGCGAATGAGAATGCACGCGGACGAGGAGGAGCAGAAAATGAAGGACCGAATGCGACGACAAGGTGGGAATCGAGGAGGGCGGGGAGGGAATGTTCACGCGAGACTCAACAATCGGCTGTCGTGGCCCGGAGTTTACCGCCGCAGAGATGCTCCTGGTGATGATCTTTACTGATCCTATATTTTTTGATGTCTGAAATATTCTAATGAATTTACATTGTTATTGTTCTCACAATTTTACTGAAGTAAAAAAATTATTTTCCAATCCTCTGCGTAATTTATTTTGATTTAGGCAATGCCCTTTGTAGCAGTGTATAATCCAAAATGATTGTGGATTTCACAAATATAAGACACACAGTGTAGCAACAGATGATTATTCGTAATTTTTTAAAGAAACTTATAGTCCTGCATTTTTAATAGCAATATAAAGTTTTCACGAACACTAACTGCAAAAGTTTAAAATATGCTATATATACGAGAAATTCAAAGAGACCTTTACATTATAGCTATAGTCACTTCTCAAATTGGTCCTCAAACCCTATATATTGCGTGAATTCGCCCATGATCCAACATTTTCCCCTACTATCCGTTTCCGAAAATATATCCATAATAATCCATAACAAACATATATATCACTATGGTGGCAAACTAAAGCTGTGATGATGATGCAAGTGGGAAAGAATGTGAAACTATTTAGCGTTCCTCCTTTTCTTTCCCGTGCTTCTTGAACCAGTCATCGGATTTATCTGCAGCCATGGCATCGAGTAATTTCTCCGATGCCGCTGGGTCGAGTTGGGATAGCTCTCGGAAAGCCTCATCACCCACAAAGCATATTTCGTGGCCATCCTACAAAGTTGAATTCAATTAATCTAAAATACTTCTACATGGAAATCCGTAGTCATGGAACTAATTTGACATCCAACATACCGGATCAGCTATTATGACCACCTCAACAGTGGCTTTTCCAGGAGTATCCAGACTAATCAGAGGATTTAAGATGGCCTGATTAGCTTCCTTTATATTTCGTTCTATATCAGGTAGCTGGACGCGGGGGCATGAAAATGCAGTTCTCCCAAAAGCCGCTTCCCGCTGCACAGGAGCATTTATGGCAATCATCTTCAACTTGGCTTGGTTATCAGCGTAACCGACGACCACGTAGTCACTCCCTTCCCCATATATCTTCATTTGCAGCAGGTTAGCGTAATAGTCTTTGGTTCTTCCCAGCTCGGAACAGGACAGCGACACTTGGGTGATTTTTGGAATGTTATCCTCTGCATTATTGAAGCGACAAAAACATTGCATCATGCCTCTGAGCCAAGCTTTTCATTCACATTTAAATTTTACGACGACATAATCTCACACAACAATAGAAACTACCATTGTTTTCCGCATCCGTCCCCTCAGTGACGATGAAAGTGTAGCCACAAGGTGACACCAAAGTGAAGCTATTTGATCCCTCTTGAGTGAATTGGAATTTTCCCTCCTTCACACGGTCCAAAATTCCTCCAGGGGATGAGATATGAATGCTGTGGAAATCATTTCCACGCTTGTATGCTGATACCCCGTAGTTGTAGGTGAGTTCAATCACGAAATTCTCGTCTTCGTTTCCGAATCCCAACATGGTCTTGCTCCATTTCCCGTCATAAGGCCTAAAATTAAACTTGCATTGAGTTTTTTTTTATGATTTTCCACCATTAAAACATCTTAGCGTAATGTGACTTCTAGAAGGAACGGGAACTCTTCTCGAAAATGTGGTCCTTTTCTGACTTAATGAAAAGTGCAGAACGTATTAGATTAAATGATTTATAGTCAGAGGAGAATCAAAGAGTGCATGTTCCCTCGTATCAAAAAAAGAGTAGTGTTGTCCTTCACCACAATTTTTTACGTCGGAGGAACTACTACAAACGAATAAAAATCTATATTATTTGGATTTTCTCCGCCGTCTACAATTATATAATACATCTGCAAAAATTTCGTTGCTTATATTAGCACTCTAGTGCAACATCATGTTTCCCCTTCGACTCCTGCCTAAAAGAGCAATGCAGACCTCTTAAAGAGTTTTTTTCGCTTGGTCATCATTTGCAAACTTGTCCAGTCAGGATCGTTTTTACTGCAAGTGCGAACAAATACACTGCAGTTGAGCTTCCAAGTACTGCACACGTTTGTATACTGTGAATATATATAGCGATAACAGAGAAAAACTACACTGCATACAAACCACCAATACGTATGCAGAACATCTCTGACATGCTCGACTGACGCGCTGTCATTGCGAGGGTGCACTTGGCTCAGGACAGGAATCCATATTTCCATGATTATTTCCTGCATCATCATCATGAAACGCCTAAAAACTTTACTCCCATCACAGTCACTTACCCATTGCAAGTAGCTTTGCACCCCTCATCAAACTCTTCATGTCGTAGAATCTGGAAATTTATAATATAGTGGTCCAATTAATGCTTACAGTTTTTCCCATCATCAATTGACTGCTTAGGGAACCACATGGTAATTTCCAATGTTCACACACCATCACCATCTACACGTGGCTCACACCCCAAAAAATCCTAACGGAGGGGTACATGTCTCAACCTCGTGAGTAGGCATACTGATATGTCAATCATAATATTTAAATCAGAACTGTAATTTAGGACCTGCATGATTTCCACTGACCTCTGTACTCTCCGTAACCCACTTATTGTTAAGCATACCGGACACATGTTAACTGCAAAATATCTTTCAACCATAAATCTACAAATCCAAATTCCAATGTATTAGGCGAGTGCTATAATTCAAGTGCAAAGTAATTTCTTCTGGCTTCATATAGTGTACACTACGAAAATCCTTCCTTCACGGAATCAGAGACGTTAATCCAAAACTTAAATGAAATAATCATCATCATCTTCATCATCAACGAAATATTAAATACCTGTATAAATCGAAAACAGAATAGCCCGTTTACTGCCTCGGCTATACCCTCTGTGTCACTAACAACTTCGCACTCATTGTACAGTACATCGTGACACCTTCTACTAATAGCATCCAAAAGAGTAAAATACGCTAACAAATATACACATCACCCGATAACAGAACTGATAAGAATCCATGCATGCTTACAGGAGACGCGGGATAGAAAATCTCAAATACGGTCAAACATGACGTTACCTGCATGCCCAGAATTCTCTGAAAGAAATGCCAGGACTGAAACCGATTCCCAGTCTTCAGAACATAATGCAGTGCGCGACGTCCGGTGTCAGCCATGGTAGTGAGGGAATGATTGTTGGAATAAGACTTTGTCCTCAAAGCTCTTGTCAGATCTGCAAGAAATGAAAATGAGCTAAACCAATAAAATTAAGGCGGTGTGGATTTGATGGATTGCCAATAAGACAAAGAATTCCTTACACGGTTCCTCGTCAAATAATTTCCGGGCACTGATCGTTGTACTAGTGGCCGTATTCGCACTACGTCTTGTTTTCCGACTGACTGAGAGAAACAAACTGAACAATCTCATGAGGGTTGCGGCAATTCAGTAGCACTAAAATGTACAGAACAGAGTAAAAGGGATCTGCAGTGCATTCCACCGCACACAAAAGGCGTCGTACCAGGAGGACAAGTTGGCGAAAAAATGCTGTCAGGACAAAGCAGCAGCCGCTGTGCCGTCAGGGTGGGCACCGACACGGAACTTTTAAGTTAACGAAATATATGTTTACGTAATTTTAATACGTACGGCATTATACGAATTAGTCAATATTATCAATCACGTACCGGAATTTCCGGCAACCGCAGAAGCCACTGTTGATGTTGTTGATTGCTCTAATCTAATCTCTTATTTGATTATGATAGTACATTATGCAAGATGGGGCCGAGTGGTGTCCCCGTGTTACGCTACGCTAAGCATATAGTTGGGAATGCAGTATTATGAACCTCCATAGTATTCCAGGGCAGTGAATTTATGATTATCACTACGACCTGGTGGCGGTAAGTTAAAAGAAATAGGAACAAGTGGCTATCAATTATTGTGTGTGTAATTGCTCGTTCGATTGCAGTTGAGAATCAAAAGATTTGGAGATATACGGGGTGTACGAAGAGTTTATTCTCAATTTGTTTTCCTACCAGATCTTGGATCCCCCCTTTTGTATTAATAATTTTAGTAACATTCGTTGTAAGTAGTTAGTAAGCCGATGCAAAGAATTATGGTACAGCTATAGCTCAATGCTGATTGAACATCCTGTATTTATTCACACTGTAAAAACTTGGGTTCATCAAGGAGTGGAACCTCGGTTGACATGACATTGCATTGGCTGCACTTTATAACATGAAATTTTTAACTGTAGTTAAATGCTATGCTGTACAAATGGGTGTTGAACGAGCTAAAACTTATCCTACGGAGGTACTTTTTCAATAGTTCCCGTCCCCGATGTTCAAATAAATAGCCATGCGATGCGCGATGGAGCATTTCCAAAGGAATATTTGAAATTGACATTCGCCGGCGTTGTACGCCATGAAATTTTTCGTCATCTATGCATCAAATGGGGGCGCTGCGTTCTCACAAAATATTACGTTGAATCCCATGAGAATTTTTCAAATCTTAATTTCGAGTGAGTTTTGAGAAAACTGTAAAAATTGAACATTTCATTATTGATTAACGGGTAATATTGATATGGATGATTACCAAGATTAACATCCCATGATATTGGAACACCGCGTGCTGAGACCATCTGTAAAATCTAAAATTTTCCTCATTTTCATCACTATATAGGTTAATGAGTACTTACTCGTAATTCAAAATTGGAAAATCCTTTTGAGATTCAACCTATGATTTCTTTTGTCTAAGGCGTACTTTGTGATGAAAAGTTCGAGGGTTTGCAACTGCAACGCGCCGCCAAATCTTAATTTCTATGCCTAGGAATAAATCCTAGAAGTCGTAAATACTCCTGATTTCTCAACCTCGCAGGATCATTGATAATAAGTCCGCTGCGCTGGTGACGTGTTAAAAGTTCCCTCGTCAGTGTGTCAAACCGTTTGAACTGAACAGGAGGGTAAGCTTGTGTACATGAGGGATTGAACTAGGATTAATAGGGCATGTTAC
>WJFA01001441.1:0-21438 GCA_009870155.1 Pseudobourletiella spinata | reverse complement strand
AGAGTTAGTACATGCTAGGGGTGGGTAACATGCCCTATTAATCCCAGTTCAATCCCTCATGTACACAAGCTTACCCTCCTGTTTAGATGAATATTTCATTTCATACGGCATAATTTCCTAATGCGTTTACGCGGTGAAATTATTTTGTCATGAACGAACCGAGCGCAAATGTACAGCACGTATTGTTCAAATTTGCCGCACAAGTCATTGAGTGCGAATCAATTCAACCAATGATTTGTCAACCCTTGAGCTAGATGTGAAAGAAATTACATCCGATCCCATTTCCTCACATGAAGTTTCCGTTGCGTCGAACGCGAAATAAGTCGAAATGTGAACGGGAAAAAATCCATGAGGTCAATGGGCAAAAACTGGAACTCAAGGTACTGTAGTTGGGTTATTAGGACAGGACCAAAATTCAATCCCTATTAACATCTACCACATATTTCATAGATCTGCAGTAATAAGCAGCGGCTTCAGACTACAGCGGAGCCGTGTTAAAGGAATGAACAGCAAATTGGTTAGCGGCGAAGCCAATTCGTGTGAGAAGCCTGTAATTTACGCTAGCACCACTTGGCTAGTTGCTGAAACCGTCCAGCTTTCGGTGCCCGCTTCGGTCCGTCAAATTAAAAAAGTGCTCACTATTGTAGCCTGATGCTGCATTTTCCACGTCGTCCACCACGTAAAGTTCCTCTCTTGTATATGATTGTATGTGCGTCTCAGAATGAAATCCCACTGTCCTTGGTCGAAATTCGGGAGTACCCTTGAATTATTGTTGATGCTACACAACACATGCGGAAATGTAATGGAGAGGCCGGTACAATGCTATGTACCAGTATCAAAAGTCGCATTACCCTTCCAGTCCCTTCTCCTCCGTAAACCTAAAAGCAAGAACTGAGCCAGCCGGTGGGCCTCAAGGTCTATGACCATCTTGCTTTCCCTTCAAATAACCTTACTGATATTGACGGGCTAACGCCGAAACATATGAAGGACGCTGATGAGGAGGACTGCTGGGAACGCATCTTTGAGGCAAGATCGACTTGGGCCTCCGTCAAATCTAACAACACACAGTCTGAATGAAAGAGAAAGTGTTAAAAGGTAGTGGATAGGGAAGCCGTGACACAGTTCCAGTCAAATTTAAAACCCAAGGCTCCTTCCCTGATATATAAGACCCGCCAGAGATCTCCACTTCCACAATTGAGGAATCGCATAAGCCGACGTATCACTTCTCTGAACCGGACTGTGCAAGAGGAAAATCTATTCAAAAAGAAAAAATGGCTCGTTTTGTGGTAAGCACAACAGATTTTTCTTCACCAGTTATAATAGTAATCAACCAAATCTGTCATTCATAGCATGACGTTTCTCCAAAATTAATGTATAGCTGTATTGGAAAACTCAAGATTTCAGCTTACATATCCTATTTAAACCGTGGTAATACAGGTTCTGGCCCTTGCCGTACTTCTGGTTGCCCTATTCGGATCAGTATTATCGGCTCCCCTGGACTCAGCTGTCCAGACTCCGGCTCAGGACAGAATGATGAAAGGAAAGGGAGGGATGGATATGCTTGGACCTGCGGGGGGTTTAGGCCCTGACCCAGCAGCTGCGGCTGCAGCCATGCAACCACCCATCGTACCGGGATTCACAACAATTTTCTACAGCCCATTTTTCCCAATCCTGCCCCCTCAACCTCGCCCCCAAGTCTCACCCTTATCCCTTCTGGGTTGATCATTTAAATATTTTTGATTTTTTCGAGGTTACTCTTTAAAACATTAATGGCTGTTAATATATTTTTTAAAAACCATGTTGAATTTTATATCTGATAATAAAAAACTACACACGACATAGTACCAGACGTTACACCGGTTGGAAATTTCATTCCGCACGAAACTCTCGCCCACCGTCCCCACAACTTCAACAGCCTGACAATGAACCGCATCGAAAATCTCTTTATAACGGTCTTCAGCAGCGGAACTTCGACACCCACCGCAGCAAATATCAGCAGAACTTCGCAAACAGATCCAGAGCAGTGGAAGATCCTTTGAAAAGATTTAGTTCACCGTCCCATGCCCGCATTTTCTTTTTACCCATGGAGCCTGAATAAAGAGATTTCTCCGTAATTGTTTTAAACCGCGGGCACTTGGGCAAACCTTCAACAAACATGCTCATGATCATTCACACTGGAGCCTCGTTCATCCGATCCCCGTCCATATACGACGATTTTTCGGCGCTGGTTTTCGTTTTTCATGCCCGTCAGACCGCTTTCAAATGTGTATAACGGTCCGAAAATCTCCGCCCCCGGAAATCCGTAATTGAGGGAACTCCGTTTAAAGATGAGCTCTCCCACGATTTCCATGGGACTCACTAGCATCACTCTGACTAGATAATTAAGTAATTAACATTAGAAGTGATGATAATGAGAGTGATTTAATAATCTAACATAATTAACATAACCCACCGTATAGAGCTGTAGGCTATTTCCTTTTGAAAATCATACACACACCTGCTATCGAATGCCGAATGCCCAGTTGTTGACATCAACTTGGGTCACTACTATTAAGTTTATGTAACCACAAATTGTTTCCCAAACATATTTTTATCCGTGCTTAAAATAGGCGCGAAACAAGTTCATAAACTGGAAAATTGTGGAAAATGTACTTGTGTATATACTTTGTAAAGTAATTTTTTTCTAAAATGTTACAGCAACTACAAGAAATATAGCCTGCAGAACTTGGAGGATGAGATAGTCTATCAGAAATTATATGGTAATTAAATATTATCCGCTTCACAGTGTGGAGGCCTAATGTCATTATAGGAAATAATAATGAGTCATATTATCATCACATCACACACACAACACAAGAATAAAGTTGCGAGGGTGGCGTGCTGTATAGTTGTACGACGACAGAAGAGGCCTCGTCCGGGCGATTTGGTGGCCATCAGGAGCTCATCTCCCTCAAATACATTGCATAGGCTCTCACAGTCAGGTATACAAGAATGATAATAGCGTGTAGCCTAATCCTCTGCGGCATCCTTCAGACCTGAACTGTGCACAACATATATGCACTGCATTCACTATCATGCCATCCCATCCACCCTGTATCTAATACGTATGTTCGCATTGCTGCGAGTGAGAGTAACCCTCCCATGGCTCTCAAGCTCTGCTCGTAATAGTAGTAATAATAATAATATAATAATATTAATAAAATCTCTTCGTACAATAGTATTAAATATATTCCCTTTGAAAAGCACTGTACTTGCACACACACATACACAGACATTTACAACAGAGTTTGTTCTACCCGTAATTGTTATGCTCTTCTAGTGTTGTCGTCGCGTTTTTCCTTCTCTCATCGCACACTACTTGAATCTATCAACCTTTTTGAGTTTTATCAATTTTTGGCCTTCTAATGTGAATGGAGAAATATGCATGTGCCTCCTCCTCCCCTGGCTTAATTTGTATTCCCGTCTGTGCTTTTACTTTGACGTTGAAAAGTCAGAGGAGCGAGAGAGAGAAAAAAAGAAGAATAAGTTGGGACGACCAAGTTTAATTTTGGGAGGTGAGTTTGAGTGTGTGTGTGTGTGATCCCTTCCTTGTTTGTTCCTGTGTTTAGGGATTTTTAAAAAAAACGCCCTTGTTTCCCCACATCACATTGCTCTCCACCCAAAAAAGTCTGAACGGATCTCCGAATTCCAGTTGATTTTGCTCGTCGTCGTCGTGAGTGAGCAACGTGTACGCACACACCATTGTGCCATTGTCGTCCTACTAGTGGTGGGGAAAAAATGGGTGGGGAAGTGGAGAGGAAAAAGATATATAAGAAAGGAATAATTGTGGCCAAAAGTTTGTAGCCAAGCTAAAAGGAACTATAATGGATTACTCAAGATGAGAATCCTGGGATTGGAGAGTAAAATCTCGTGGGACGGTGCTGTGTCGGAAGTATTTTTCGGAATCTGCCTTGTATGCATATATTTAACAACCATTATTGGAGATGATGAGCAATGGTTTTGGTGGTGGAGTTTTGAGTGGCAGTTTGAGAGTTGAGAATTTGGAGTTGAAGACTTGTGTTGAGTTTCAGCAAAATAAATTGAGGTTTTCATTGAAAGATCAGTGGATCGAGTTGGGGAAAGTTTTTAGCGTTTCAAGTATTCGATAACTGCTAATATTTTGTAGATGGGAAATAATATATATATAATATGATTTTGTTGAGAATTGCAGTGAGTAAATTCTTTGTGTGGATTTTGAAAGGCGGGAAATAATTTTGAATATTTTGGTTTCGTGTTGTTTCTGATGCAGGATCTGCCGAGCCGACGTTGCTTATTGACTTGGTGTGAGCCAGTGTGAGCATGATGTGATTTTGAAGAGTCTCGGTGAAACCTTTTGTGGAAAAGATTCGTGAGTGCACTTGTCATCTAGCTGGAGAGGTGATGTGTTTCAGAAGATTATTATTAGATTGTAAACATAATATTATTGAAGTTGAGATTGAAATAATGTGAAGTTTTGTTTCATTTTTGCAGGCGGCGCTGTGTAGAACTGTCTGTACGGTTTGTGACCGATCAAGGTCGGCCTACTCTACGTTGCTGTTATACCATTTGGAGACTGTACTCGGGGCCACATGGCACCTCAGTTTATGGAGCCTGACTTTGTGATTCTGCTTTGTGAATAATTAATTTTGAGGTAATTATTTAAACTGTATGTCAATTTACAAAAAAGGTGGTGAGGTTTCTCAAATTTCCGCAGTACGTAGTTTGTTTATCGGTACAGGTATCGGTTCTATGGGGATTGTTCTGTATCAACTACGTATTTTATCATATGATAATTTGAACGTGTGGTGCATGCTCAGTGATCCTTTACAGAAAACGAGTGTTTTTTCCAGGAAATATCTCAGAGTTAGACTGTTTGTTTTGACCTCATTGGAAGCCGTAATCTGGATTTCAAGTCACGTGCTTGTATCCTAAGATGATACTACCCATTTGACCTCATATCAGGGTCATAATTATTGTCGTGTGACATTACTTAAATGTAAATACCAGTGGTGGTCATGAGAGGGTGTGTATTCTGGTTGTACAGACGGACGTAATGGATTGTAAAATTTCGTTGGGCATGACGAATCAATTGAGTCGTCGTCGTAGTCGTCGTCAGAAGCGCAGAATACTGATTCGATTCGGATGACTCATGCACCGTGTGTGTGTGTCTATGTGTTTGTACATGCATGCTTATTTTACTGTATATATAGGAAAGTCTTGTTGGAGTGTGACGCATGAAGAAGTTGTGGGAGTGTGGCTATATATATATATATATATATATATTTGTTATCAAATGACCTAGGTGGGTAACTGTCATAAATTTCTATACCTTACCGGACAGCCGTTCTGTGAGAGCATGAGGAATTGTTTACCCCCTGTTTGACGTCACGGTTTCTTGTAGAAAATGTTTTATCCTCTAGTGAACCATAGTGGAGTAAATATATCTGTTCAGAATAGGAGGATGTTCCAAAATTACAACTTGAAGTCCGGTTCAGTTTCTTCGGCGGCAGTCGTGGTCGGCGTGTGATAGTGCAAGAGGAAATGCGGTCACTGCCAACTGGATTGCTATCTTGGTTAATTGGCCTAAAGCTAAAAAAGTTTGGTCGGTGCAACTCTGGTCTGAAATCCTCCTCACCGCACTTGCTAAACTCTTTGGTTTGTTTATGTACTTATTGTGTGCTCAAAAGCGGTTGTGACAGGATCCCATGTTAAAAATGGCGAAATAGCTCTCCGAGAGAACTCCACTACTGTAACTGATTTGATTGGAAACGTAATAGTTTTTTTAATCGTGAATTGTAATTTTATTTTCTTGTTTCCTCTCTTGAATCTATGTAGATTAAACCCTCCAAATGGTACTCTGTTTCACGTGGTCCTCTGCCACCACGACAGATCTGAGAAGTTTATAGTAAATCCGAACTCTGATCTCACATCGTCCCCAACAGCGTCTTCAACTTGACGATGAAGCAGTTTAGTAAATTCAAGCAAGCCTTTGTGAGGTAAGTTGTGTTTATGTGTGTAATTGCATAATCCGAAGTCATGTGTTTTATGAACATATATTTTTGCTACTCGAGTGTGGAATTTTATAGTCTCGTGCAATGTTTTTTTTTCGATTATTTTTTTTTATTTTTGAGTTTCTATCCATTGAGTTTTCTCTAATATCTCCGTCTTTGTCTTGATTTCCTTTTGTAGCAAACATGAGGTACACAAGTACGTGTTTTCTTATTCCTACATAATACTACTCGGCTGTTGCATAATGCTGTAGCGTGTAGGAGTACATGCGTCGTTGAGCGATAGCTTAATTAGCGATAGAATTTGCAGATGTTACTTTAGACCATTTATAGTTTTACATAGATCCGTCATTTTCCACAGAGTCGTAACAACACAAAGTTCAAAATAACTGGACGAGTTCCTCAGTGGCGTGTTATTTTATAGGCTGTTCATTGCTTCTTGATGTTGCATTTGTGGCGGGTAGTAGACGGACGGGGAGCCTAATGAGACTTGAATGCCACTCTATTTTTTGTAGGCAGGATAGGACGGACGTCCTCTCTGAAGACCTTCAGGATGCAGAAAGGCGAATCGAGCTTATCAAGCTGGCTTGCGAAAATACGACATCACACGTGAAGAAATGTTTGAAGTGTCCTGCCAAAGACCTCAAAGACTTGGATCCTAACAAATCCACGGATAGAAGAGTTGTGAGTGACGGAAGTTTAATTTTGGGCGGTTGTTAAAAACAATTATTGCAATAGTAATAAGGATAAGAATAAAATGTAATTTTTTTCCAGAAACATATGCCTGAGCTCTTACTAGGAACAAATATGAGTGACACGGGGAAGCAGATAGAAAGTGACATGAAGTTCGGAACCGCCTTAGGGTACGTTCCATCTACTTTCTTAATGAGGAGAGTGTCACTTTTTTGAAAATGGGATTCTCAATGTCACCACCAAAAATGTTTTTAACCGTTTTCGTAAGCTTATTTTAATTGAGACCACTTATTTGGGACTATTGCAGACAGGTGCTGAGCGAAGCTGGGAAAATAGAAACGTTCGTGGGGACGAAACTCGTTGAGTATGAGGTGAATATTGAGCGGGACGTCCTGGTTCCTCTTCAAAAGCTCGTGGAAAATGACCTCCCCAATATTTATAAGACTAAACGCACCCTAACTAAGTTAACTAGCGACATGGACTCTCAGAAAGCAAGGTACGCCCAAGCTAGTCGCCACTCGATGTCCGCTGCAACTCCGAAAATTGACACGATGAGAGATGACCTGGACGATACTCAGCAGAAGTGGGAGCAGTGTCGGGTGAGTGGACTGTGGTTTTCTTATTCATTGTATGCATAATATGTTTATCATACATTTTATTTATTCATTGCATTTATTATATTATTTTATTATTGCTACTATTATTATTTTTTCATTTATTGCGTACATTTTATTTATTGTATTTATTATATTATTTTATTATTACTATTATAATATTTATATTTATTATTATTATTATTCATTTATTGTTTACATTATACTTTTTGTATTTTTCGTACATATTATATTTATCAACTTTATTTATTTACCTCTTTTTTTTTTGAATTTTCAGGATAATTTAGCGGCGGAGATGTATCAGCTCATCGCACGGGAGTCGGAGATTTCGCAGCACATTGTAAACTTCCTGCAGGCCCAGAAAGAGTTTCATTTGGCTGCCTACTCCCACCTGAACGAGCTTTTGCCGAACGTGGAGACCGTCTTAGCCAAGTCCGACCATAAGCCTCTGTATGGGAAATCCTTGGATGCACATTTGGAGTCCAGTGGTCGAAGCATAGCCTACGCAATAGAATTGTGTGTATGCGGCCTCATGGTAACTGGATTGGAGGAGGAAGGGCTGTTCCGCATCGCTGGGAGTGAGTCATATTTTTGCCTGATCGGCTCAACTGCATTGATTACACAGTAGTGCAACGACCTAAAAACCAACCCTTCTTGATGACTAATAGACGACATTCTCTCAATATTCCCACAGGTGCGTCCAAAGTGAAGAAGTTGAAAGCGGCACTCGATGCGGGACTTTTAGATTTAAAGAGTCTTCTCAATGAATTTAGTGATCCACATGTGATAGCAAATGCCCTGAAATGCTACTTAAGGGAACTCCCCATCCCACTGCTCACCTTTGAGCTGCACGACGAGTGGATGAATGCCATTCAGAGCCCCAGCGTCCAGAATAAACTCCAGAGCCTATGGACCGTTGTACAGAAACTCCCCAAGGCCAACAAGGACAATCTAAGTTATCTAATCAAATTTTTGGCGGAGCTATCCAAACTGCAGAGTGTGAATAAAATGACCCCGGCCAACATCGCAATAGTCATTGGGCCCAACTTGCTGTGGTCGGAGAATAAGGATGACCCCGCGGGGGAGGTCCCCATGGGTCTCAACATGACCCTCACCCATTTCTACACAGCTCTCGTCGAGCAACTCGTCACCTACGCCGACTATTTCTTCCCGGGTGGTGAGTGAAAAACTTATTTTCATTATGAATTATTATACTAACAATTCATTTATTAATTTATTGTTATTTAATTTATTAATTTATTGCTATTTAATTTATTAATTTATTACTATTTAATTTATTAATTTATTACTATTAAAGTTATTTATTTATTTTTATTCAATTTATTAATTTGTTACTATTAAAGCTATTTATTTATTTTTATTTAATTTATTAATTTGTTACTATTAAAGCTATTTATTTTTTTTTATTTAATTTATAAATTTATCAATATTTAATTTATCGATTTATTTTTATTTAATTTATTAATTTCTTATTATAAATTAATATTTTAAAAAATTATGAATCCCAATTCAATTCTGAAAATTTATGAAGAAATCTTTATCCGCAGATGCCGACTTCTTTATAACGTACCCGAGACTGTCGGAGGCGGAGATGTTACCCAACGGGACCGGAGACGACGCTGGGAGTAGTGCTCACAGTGAACCTGAAGGGATGACCAATTCGAAGCGATCCCAGTCCAGCAGTAGCCTCGAGGATCATAGCAATAGTCCGCCGCAGGGTAGTCCCAAACCCGTGGTTCGTCGCAAGAACAAACCCGCCCCCATCCCTCCGGCAGCCGCCAAGATCCCCATGGCCTCGAGACTGGCCGAACAAAATGACGCCCCGGGGAAACTCGCGGATGGGGCGTGTCAGCGGGACAGTATTCCCAAAGCAGTCTCCGCGACCCGGCGGGAAGGCTTGTACCTCCCTCCGCCAAGTCCCAGTCAGATGAACAATAGGAAAAGTATGTTGACCACCGCGGCGCCGACACCGTCCACCAGTACTACCACCATCAGTGGGATACCTGAAAAGGATGGGCCCGCCTCAATGGCTCCTCCCAAGGTCACACCCCCCAAACCCCCCCAGCCGCAACTGAATCACTTCTCATCATCATCGCACAACAAGGACTCCTTCTTCTACCAGTCCAAGGACTCCACCACCATAATACCAGACAATAATAGTAGTGACCACAAACAACCTCGGCCATTTGGACAGACTTACAGCTCGACCCTGAGACACAAGTCGTCCTTCAACAGCGGTTCCTCCTCAACAAGTGCCACGACCTCGGAGTCGGCCTATACCCACAATGGCAGCCCGGGCGGGAAAGGGAGCGGCGGCGGCCAGATCGGCGGCGGTGGTGGTGGTAGCGGATCATCAGCCTACTACAGCACGAGTCTTCCAAGACATTTTCATACGGAAAATTCGTACAAAAACCAACGTGCCCCGCGTCCACCCAGCATAGCCGTTCCCGCACCAACCGTCCCAACTGCTCCGCCGCTGACCCAACCACCTCCGGCGGTTCCCACTGAGTCATCAGTATCATCCGCTCTGGGCGGGGATGGAGTTTCAAGTCATCATCATGTGAACAAGCAACCGGTGGACTCGGAAATGTCTTCTTATGCTACGGACGGTGGACCATCCTTACCCACATCCGCCCCGAGTGATAATCATCATCCAACTCCTGCATCATCTGAACAAACTGTACGGAGCAGTAGTGGTAAATCAGGAGCACATCAGCAGTCTGCTCCATCTGGTCAGTGCGGCGGAGGGGTGGGAAGTATTGGGTTTGAACGGTTGGAAGCCGAAGTTTCCACCGAAATAGAACTGAGTAGCAGCAACAGCAGCGGCGGCGCGGAAAGTACGAAGGAGCCACGGGGTGAAATTAATAAGGAAGAATTAACCGGTGAATCCCAGTGTTCAGGTAGTCAGTCTCAGTCATCAACAGCATCATCATCATCATCATCATCATCATCAGAACCACCGCGCCCCGTCCCCGCTCCCCGTTCTAGTCTCTTCCAAATTCCGAGCGCCAGTAAAGACAGCAACAAGGAATATGTACCGGTGGTGAAGGATAGACCTGTAGTCATGGCCAAACCGAGGGACCTTGCCAAAAGGACAACACACGGGCATGCCGTTGCCGCCGGCAGCACCACGACCGGTACTAATGCGTCGTCGACGACGACGACGACTACGTCAGGAGTAGCGATTGATTCGGCCTCGTCTTCATTTGCTGGGGAACCCTTAGGAGCTCATGTTCAAGCTCAACTCGTGCCGACGACAATGTCTGATAGTAGGGAGAGCCTTGGAGGAGGGGAACCTATTCAGAGAAACGGTAATAAAAAGTTGTAAAAAAGCCTCATGATTTCATTTTCACATTTCCTGTTTGTAAATAATTTAAATTTGTAATTAATAAATGTAAAATAATTAATAATTTCCAGTGGATTTCTTACCTTTGTAATTTTTGTTGTTGTCTGATTGTTTGTTTGTATCTGCCAGGATTAGGGTCAAGTGATAAAACGTTGCCGCCGCCGTCGCCGAGGGCGCCGAATCGCCCTCCACGTCCTCAGCCGCCGCCGCCGCCGAAAGCAAAAACAGAAAGCACTGATTTGTAGAAAAGTGTGGAGTCCACGGATATGTAGAATTGTCATTATTATTATTATTATTATTATTATTATTATTATTATTATTATTAGTATATATCATAATTGTAGAAATGTAGTGCAATAGGTTCTCTCGCATTTACACGTATTCGAGTAGTGGTGTTGCAGCATCATTTTAAATATAAATCTATGCATGATATATATAGATCTATAAATCTCTTACCTTTTCCCCTTTTAATAATGCCCTGTCATTTTTGGTGCTCACAGAATATGATGGTTCGATATATATGACCGAGCGAGCGGTGCTGCCGACAAGAAACTTCCTCGCAGCCTTTTGTACTACTACTACTACTACTATGACAGTCGTAATCCTAATGCGGTGAAATGTGATTGAAAAATATTTATGAACCGAAGCTGGCTGGCTTAATCTAATGTGGGACATTTGTTTGGAATTTTCTAATAATAATCCCTATCCTTACCCTCAAAACTTGAGAGCTTGTTTCACTAATGAATGATACAATTACAGAATTATAATAAAAATAATAGTAATTATTATTATTACTATTATTATTAGCTACATCCTATACTACATGATCAATTATTGGTTGAAATGTAGCAGCTGGGAATTTCCTTTGGTATTAATAATAATAATAATAATAATAATAGTAATCATTACTATTATATAATAATGATGATGATTATTATTATAATGATTGTTACTACTTTATCATCCAGACTATAATAACAAAAATAAATTGTAACTAGGAGCTCTTGTGCTCCTGGGCTCGGGGAGAAGTGGGAATTTTGAAAAAAAAAGTGGAAGGGAAGTTGAGATGACACTGCTTAATGTGAAGTTAACCTGTTTTTTTTAGTTGTAAGGCCTGCGGTTCTTGGCCACTATACTATATATAAATGTGTGTGACTCATAGAAATTATTATTATTAATATTATCATTATTATTATGTGGTTGAGAGATTGGACTGGTCAAAAGTTTTCTCTTTTAGTACATATATATGTTTATCTCCAGTCCATCCAAAATATTGCATGGTTAATCCACATAAATACTAGTAGATTTCTCCATTTTGGATAGACTCAAGTACATACGCCTTCGATGTACCTCTATTACTACTCTACATACTGCTACTGGAATTACGTGTGAAATTTTGAGCGTTTGATTGTGATTGATGAGTGAGGGGATGATGACGATGAGGATGATGGATGTTTCTTTATGCTCCGGCTAGCTTTTGCCTATTTTCATATAGCATTTCTAAACTCATATTTTCTTATGTCGTGAGGTCTGCTTGTGCTGTGTTTTTGAGAGAGAGAGAGAGAGAGAGAGAGAAGGACCAGGTGACTAAAGTTATATGCGAGGAAGGCCCGTTTCTTTTCTGAGCACATATTATAATGGAGAAAATCATTTTACCACTCCATAATAGCTGCTGCGCACAGGATCGGGGGGAAGCCTTTTTAAACTGTAGGTTTATATATAGAGTGCTATTGAGAATACGGCTATACACATGTTCAGATACATATGTATCTAAATGATATAAATGAACCTATTACTACTATGAAAATATTACATATAAATATATATATATATATGTATACATACATATACTGTAAGAAAAAAAAGATGAAGAAGATAAAATATTTTAACGGAAAGTATTTAACGGAAAAAATGAAATATTTTTCGAGGTAAAAAAAGCCTATATAATGTCTAGAGGAAATTACAATTTATATTATTATTATTATTAGTATAATTATTATTAACATTATTATTGTAATTGATATTGGTGGTTGTGCATGCGGTGGACTTATAAGCCTCATCGTCAAGTATTTTTGTTGCCCTATTTACCTCGCTATCTCGCGACCTGGGGTGCGATCAGGCATCGGGATGCACAGCGTGTTTTAGAAGTACGTGCCTATGTGCACCTTGTGTGCTACTGCATTTTGGAATATTTCGGTATTTTTTTGGAATAGCTTTTGTAAATTTATGGTAATTTAAATTAAATTAACCTGAAAATAAAAATTTATATTAATTTTGAAGTTAATTTAAATTAACCTCAAAATTATAATTTATTTTAATTTTTTTAGTTTAATTTAAATCAACCTCAGAATAAAAATTTACTTCAATTTTGAAGTTAATTTAAATTAACTTCAAAATTAAAATTTATTACAATTTTGTTAATTTAAATCAACCTCAAAATTAAAATTTAATTTAACGGACGGGAATGATGCGGTGGATTTTGCAAGTTAGTGACGGTCAAAGTAGCGCTAGGCTACTACGCATGTTGGAAAATGTGTTGGTTGTTTTTTTTTGTTTTTGTGAAAAATATGTTTCAAATTTAAATTTTTACTTTATTGTATTTCCTTAAAATTTATTGATTGCTCCAATAATTATCAGAGCTGTGTAAATAGCTACAAAGTAATTGCGGATTTCCAAATCACTGGCCGATTTCCTTCTTTTAAAACTTGAGCAATTGCTTGGAGTTTAACACTGCACTTGTTAGAGTTACTCAAAGTCTCTCTCAAGTTGGAATTTGAGGTCTTCTGTAATAGAATACAAAAGCTATTCCAATAATGCAATGTAGTTCGGGAACAATGCTATTCTGAAACGCGCTGTGGAGGAGGTACATTAAAAAAATAACCCAGAGGAAGACTAATTTGGTTGTCAATGTGATTTGAAAGCTTTCCATATAGTTTTTTGGCCGCGGTGGAAGACGTGAGGACAGAAGAATGGAATAGGAGGAACTGTGAGTGAGTGAATAAGGGGATGAATGGGAGCATGTCGTCGTTGGAGAGATTTTGTTTTTTTTTCTTTGTTTTTGAGGCAAATCTTCCTTGATCATATCGTCACTACTGTACTATATACATATATATTGTTCTGTAATCTGTCCTACTCTACTTATATTGTTAAGATATTTTTGTCCAAGGAAGGATGAGGATGAGATATGGTTGATGATGATGATGATGATGTCGCAAGATCTTGATTGTTGTTGTTGTTGTTGCTGCTGCTGCTGCTGTTGCTGTTGCGGCGATGGGAATTAAGATTTGAATACTATTTGTTGTTGTATAGGATCATGTTTGATCACATACATAAGTGAATGAGAATGCCTTTGGGGTCTGTGATTTAGTTTATCTATGAGCACGCGAATATTGTAGTAGCTTGTATTTGCTCGTGTGTGCCGGGGAGGAGGGTATGGAATGGAATGGAGAGAGGACGGAGTTGTTATTGTAATATTGAGAACAGCGCGGCTTTTGCCTTCTTGAGTCTATATATGCATATATGGACGACAACGACTAACGAGACCCGTGTTCGTTTCCTTGCTTCATATTCATATTGCATCGTACACGTGCGTGCACCCCTTGATTCTTACACCAAAAACCAATAATAATTCTCCTATTTACTACTTTGTTATTACTATTATTATTATTATTATTATACATCTTCACAAAACTTTTTTAAGCGCAATAATAACAATATACAATGATGTTCTCAATTTTGAAAGCAACTTTCATTCAAACTATCTGATAGTAATATAATAAAATACAAAAGGGGACGGTTCATACGAAAATCTCCTGGATTCGCTGAATGATAAATCATCCGCAACACTAGAATTACAAAAATGATATTAAAATTACGGAGAAGCCCCGGCAGTGTCCTTGTTATCGGAACTGGAGGGTTCAGCTGCGATTATGTTGTCATTATTGGAGGTGGTGGTGTTGTTGGGTGCAGCAGTACTTCTTGCTAGCTCTGCTATGAGTCTGTCGCACATCTCAGGAGTTCGGTGCTTAGTTCGAAACTTTTCACACTCTTTGCAGACATCCGATGATCTTAGCTTGCCAAGATTCACGAGTATTCCTGAATCAAAAATAAGGATAAAATGTGGTATGAAAAAAAAATGGGAAAAGTATTACCAACTTGCTCACACACGAATTTTCACATACCATATATCAGTTCCCGTATTTCATGTTCATCATCATCCAGGTGGACAATCAATGCGGACACGACGGCCATTATGTGAAGTTTAAAAAAGTCTGGGTCATAATCCGGAGACAGATTTTTGAATAATGCATCCAGAGCGATGCAGGCTTCGAAACGGACGTCATTGCTCACATCATCCAATCGCTTCACGAGTGCTGCGGAGAGTTAAATAGAATAATTTTTTAAAGATTGAAATTATTAATTGATATTAATATTAATTAATTTAATAATAATTATGGTAATAATAATAAAAATAATTTTTAATTCATGAATAAATTAAAGATCAAAACTGAGGGTATATTCCTTAAATTTAATATTTTCAGGATAAAAAAATTAAGGGAAAAAAAGAGTTTTTACCCGGGTAAATTTTATTTGTAATGTCTGGCCCAAGTCTTCGGGCACAGCAAGTAACTACTTTCTCCAGAGATTGACACGCAACTTGGCGCGTCAGGAGGACCGAGTCATCCAAAATACTAACTAGTGCAGGGATGAGTTCTGGAGCCATTGCTGTGAGTATTTGAGGAGGTAGGATATTATGATGTAGAATGGCCAGAATACAAGATGCGGAAGCGGTTCGGAGAGCTGACGCAGTTTTGCCCGCCACCCAAACGAGATTTGGAGACAGAACCTCTGGAAGTCAAAAAATAAATTTTTTACACAAACAATTGTACAGCATTAGAACTTTCCACAAAATTTTTATTCACAGCAAAAAGTCCTCACCTTCAATAATGTGCTTGACGAATCCATGAAAGGTATTTTCATGTTCGACACTCCGCTCAAAGTGCGGCAGGTTCTCTGCTAGCATGGCGAAAAATCTCAGACGAACTTCAGGATCCCTCTTCGGACTCAGGTTTTCCGACAGGATCCGCAGGATAAGCTCTCCATGGCTGTTGACAACAAGTCCGCCGAAAGCGAGTATTTTCTCAAAAATGAGCTTATCAGCCGACAAGGCCGTCCACTCGGAACTATTCCCTCGAATATCCTCCAAAATATCCCCACAGTATGAGTTCACTAGCTCGGCTTGACTCTGGAAACTTTTGACTTGTGACAAAAGCTGGAGGAGATCTGAAAGGAGGGGATAATAAAATACATTAGAAACTTCATAGATTTCAATGGGAAAAGTTCCACTTACTCTACCATTTGCTATCTTGGAAACTCCTGGGTCTCTCGTCATTGCAAATATGGTGATTCCCACGGTGAAAAAACTTTTCGTAGCACTTTCGGAATTTCCAACGGCTGCGCCGCCACGTCTCACAACGACCAGGCCAATGTCCACGACAGTGCGTTGCTTCTCCACATTCAGCGTCTGGCATAGATCTTTATCCGACAGGATTTTTCCAATGTCATCCACGTGTGCCTCGAGGTCCTCCAATTTGGCCCCTTCAGCCACACTCTGTAGTACTTTGAGAGGGCCGAGGGAGGAGCTGGAAGTGATGCCCGTCACTAGAACCGGGAAACTCGAGTCCAGTGGAACGAAGAAGCCGATCAAGCCGGCAGTTTTCTTTATCTGAAAGAGAGGTTGCGGTACAGACTCGACGTCCTCAGACAAACCTGAATGAGTGGTGCGTAGTACGACTGAGGGGACGTTGGCCTTACGTAATTGACCACCGTGGAACTCTCATCGTTGATAGATAGCGTGAGCCCTTGAAGGGCTTTCTGCACGTGCATCACAATTTTGTCCTCGGAATGGAGTACTAATTGGAAAAATATCTGGGCACACTTGATTCGAGTTGACAGGACCCAGTCCGTGATATCGTTGACGACGCCAGGGAGTATGTTGCCGACGTGCCTCCATACGAGGATGCGGCAGCCAAGGATCGGACGCTCGATGGACGACCAAGGACCTAAAATGGTGTGTATAGCAAAAAAAAATTAAATAAATATGTGTTTTAATAAATAATTAAATAAATAATTGAATTAATAAATACTTAAATATTTAGCACATAATATAAATATTAATAATAATAGTAAAATAAATATAAACAAATAGCATATTTAAAAAATACATTTAAATAATTAAATTAATAAACACTTAAATTACATCATAATTCACAGGAGATAAATCAAATATTAATATGACTGAAATCTGAATAAAATGTGAATATGGGCTAATTAAGGTGCCTTTGCTTGTGTCGATTTTCTTGGGGAAATTGATCTCATCCTTGTGCTCATCTTCGTTTTCAAGAAGGTACTTCTCGCCCACTTTTCTCCACAACTCCTTTCCCAGATCCGCATTCTCAGGTGACTCATCGCTGAGCCTTCAAAAGAATGGTAATAATAATAGTGGATATAAAGAGGCTAATTACACTGATTAGAAGAAAGTTTTCAGAATAGTTAATTCCAAAAAAACTTTTAAAAGTGACTCCAAAATTACCCTGTGAGAATGATCGGGAGCAGTTTGTTGAAGTAGGAGTATCTGTCAATGTAGTTCATCAACCAGTTGGCGGACACAGCGATGACTAGCTTCCTCACATTCGGATTTGAGTCGAAGAGTCTCTGTGTGACATGCGGGATGACGTCGTTGAAGCTTTTGTGATTTCCAAATAGTACGACATCTCCTGTACATATTTCAAACGCACAAGTCACAAGTCAGAAGATCAGAAGATTTTCCCAAGTATACTCAAGTGCAAAATTTTTAACTGGAGACCAAAACTGAAAAACCATATCCGTACCTAGACATTCGATGACAGCACATCGAACACGGAATTGCTGGTGCGTGATAGCTAAGCACAGGGGAGCTAGTAGTCTGTCACTGGTCATGTGGAAGGTTTCCTTGGTTTTCATGGCCAAGTAAGATGTGGCTTGGCACGAGGCAATTTTGACCGAGTGAAAAGGGTCTGCTATGAAAAAGCTGAGAATCTGAATTAGATCCTCCACGTATGGCATGAGCACCTTTTTCTCTGCAGTCTCCATCAGGCCTGTCATCACCTTGATGGCAGTCAACCGAACTTCTTCAGATGGTTCCAAGATCTCTGGCTCCCCAAATCGCTCAGTCAGCGGTGGTATAATGTAGGGGAGGTAAAGCTCTTGCTCTTCAACGGTGAGTAGCTGGAAAATAAGTGCGATGATTTCGAAAGCAGTCTCACGGCAACGCTCTACTGGATCACTTATACTTTTCATTAATGGCCGGATGAGCTGGAGCACTTCTTCCCGTTTCTCTTGGTTACTTATTGAAGAATCATCACCATCTCCTGCCTCCGGAGGGGAGCTTGGATTCGAAGGCTCCTTCAGTTCAGAATGACTTTTCTGTAGTTCGTCCAAGATAATATTTAAAGCTTTCCGACGGACCAACTTGTTCTCTTCATCCGTTATTGCATTGACGTATCGGTGAGGAACTTTCCAAAAGTGACCACCTCCGGTAGGCTCGAAAGTCTCCATTTTGAAAGGGTAATTTCAGTCGTGAAACTTTATAGAAGCACTTTTACACGCCTAAAAATAACGAGCAAATCAAAAGCGTGAAGCAGCCCACTTTTATGAAGATTTCGCAGCCAACCAAACAGGATCATTTCTTTGGAGAAAAAATAAACTGCTACAGGAAATCAAGAACCCTGCAAGTTTTTTTCAGAAATTTATAAGATCGCCTATCATTTAACTACTAAATCTAATCCAAACTTATGATGACCTTACCTGTTATTTTGAGCACTCGCAACGTCGCAACCAAGGCATCTTGAACTTATAATTGTCACAATCCCACGACAGTTTGATCGATTCTCCTTGTTGATTTTCCAACGGTGAGCTCATAGGAACGGGGAACTAATTGTATTGTAGCAAGCTAACAGCTAAAACCGCGTCGTGTGAACGTCTCCGTTTCCATGACGTGAGACGAAAATGCATTTTTATTTTTACTTTGAGGTCTCTTCGCAGGGAAAGCTGACGATTTTCCCGCCATTATTGGTTAAACATAAATTGGGCGGTTAATTAAAATTCAATGAGTATTGCTAGAATGTGTTCATCATGCCATGCAATAAAAGACTTGGAATGGAACTCTACCTTCTACCTTAATAAGAACTAAACTCGTGGGTTGATTATATTCTTGTCAATAAACGTTTAGGGTCAGACTTCTTTACCCCCAACACAATTTTAATTAGCTGCACTACAATTGAACTTGTCCCATTACATTTACTTATGGCCGACCTGAGCCTAAATTTTGTTCATCGTTACAACAAATTATACTTGTAATACTCAATATATTGCGAATGTATCAAGCAGGTCTGCTATTGTCACATTTCAGGTCTAGCGGGGATGCCTTGCCTGGTGCGGGCTGCATCACTGGACTTTCTCGTATCGTCAGTAACGCTATTGCTAGCTAGTACTGTTGTCTCCACGTTGTTCTTGTGGCTTCATACGTTCCCCTGCGACGCTATTTTGAATACGTTTTGTATAATTTGTTTTGTTCTTCTACATTAATCCGTGAGGGTGCTGTCGGCTAATCTGTTTTTGATGGAAGGAACTAATTACGTGAGTGAACGAACAGAGGTGCTTCAGTTGATGTTATGCCCTTCTGGAATTTGTTGCACGGCTGTGCACAGGGCATTAAGGCTGAAATTTTAACGCAGGTTCAAATTCGTGATTCACAGTTGGCCAGTAAAAATAATTCGATTTATAAACGCGATTCACCATGACATGGGAAGGAACAACTGAATTCAGAATCCTGACTGAGAGTTCACCAAGCAGAAAACCGCGATTCACAATTACGAATCGAAGTTCCGTGGAAAGAAAAAAACCATGATTCAGGATATCAATTTCCAGGTTGGCGCTAAACGAAAAAAATCGATTCCTTACCACGACCCGCAGTTGAATTTAATACCAAACTGTGAATCGGCAAGAGCAGTCAAGATTTAAAATAATGCGATGTATGGTTCGAAGTATAGAAAATAACGCGATTGAATATCACACTTAACAGTTCGCGGTACAAAAAAGAAACGTGATTCGAGATGAAGATTCATAGTTCACTTTCAAAAACAACACGATTAAAAATCATGATTCGTAGTTCGCTTTCAGACTTGGAACTAAAGGCTCGAGATAAACTTAATTCTAGTGCCCTTTCGTATACTAAGTGTTGCATTGGCCGTAATATGGAACATCCTGTTGCTTACACAAGCCAAAATCAGTGAATTATTTTATAAATTTCACTATATTTGTGATTTGGATGAAATTTTGTCGTAGAAAGAGACAACATTTCACTCCCGCAGTTTCAGGTTATACAAGATCAAGAAACGGCAGCCAATCGATGCTCGACTCTTGACCAATCATATTCTCTGTGAAATTCTGTGACAATTAATGGGACG
Organism: Pseudobourletiella spinata; assembly: GCA_009870155.1. Lineage (NCBI taxonomy): Eukaryota > Metazoa > Arthropoda > Collembola > Symphypleona > Bourletiellidae > Pseudobourletiella > Pseudobourletiella spinata. Next base: position 1,232 of record WJFA01001441.1, on the reverse strand, counting down.
ACCACAATTTAACAGGGAGTTCGGACATAATCCCGCCGTTTCTTTTCCCGCTGCAGTTAATTGGTAAGTCAGCGCCACAGAAATCAGATTTCGCTGAATGTTATATAGATTGTGAAAACCAAACCCCGCTCTCTGCGCCACGACGAAACTATGGATAACAGTGAAGGTGCAGGGCCCGTTACCGTCAGGACGCGGCTGCACCGCCCGCAAGCTCACTTTTACCGTCGTTTCATTGTCCCTCTCTGGCAGGGCAAAAAATAGCATAGTTCAAGTTCACGATTCACAGTTCGCGAAAATAAAATACTCGATTCAGAATCTGGTTTTGCAGTTCGGTGGGACAAAAATACACGAATCAGAATCTCTATTCATAGTTCAATGGCACAGAAAATGACAAATCAAAGTTCAGTGGAACAAAAATTACGATTCAGAATCACGACTCATAGTTCAATGGAACAAAAAAACATGATTCAGAATCACGAATCATAGTTCAGTGGAACAAAAAGACAGATTCAGAATCACGAATCAAAGTTCACTGGAACATAAAAATGCATGATTCAGAATCACAAATCATAGTTCATGGTGCATAAAAAACACGATTCAGAACAAAGTTCAATTCTATCAATTCGCTATCCTGCGCAGATAATACACAATTTCGTACCCAAGCTTCACCCCTGCATCGCCCCATAAGCATTTTCCTAATGCCATAATCGATTTCCGAAATAAAAAGATTGGTTCCCTGTGATCGTATGCAGACAAGTCTTGCCGTTATTTTCTGTACTTTTTAATATTACCCTAATTTTTCCCTAATTACTGAACATATGATTCAACCAAAATATTACATTAGAGCCTCGTTAATACGGCCCTCGGTTAAAAGCAGTAGGCTTCAATGTCACAGATCACGGTTCATAGTTCGCGGATGAAAAAAACTCGATTCAATATCACAAATCAGAGTTCGCAGTAAGAAAATAATACAATTCCAGATCACGATTCATAGTTCGCGGTTAATAAATAACGCGATTCAAGACCATGATTCACAGTTCACATTCACATTTAAACACAGTTCCCAAGTTCACGAACTCCGAACTGTGAATCGTGTAAAGCGAACTTACAAGGGACACTTCCCACATGCCAACGGCGCACAGCGCCGACACCCTATGGAGCGCAGAGCTTATACATAAAGATTACCTCTTGCAAAGCAGTAGGTGCGGAAACTTAGGTTTGACCCAACGACA
>WJFA01001440.1:0-21451 GCA_009870155.1 Pseudobourletiella spinata | reverse complement strand
GGGAATACATACCCACGCGATCGGCCGGTTTCAGCCGAAAATCGGCTGACTTCGGCCGAAATGCCATCGGCTGATTTCAGCCGTGTGCCGGCCGATATCAGCCGGGAACTCCTGACTGTACAAGGGACCGGCGCGTTCGCACTTGCAATGCACTATTAGGCTTAGGAGTTGGACAACAAGAAGTTGGTAGTTGTTTAAAATTAGCTTTATTTATGACCTAAAGCTGATAGTTCCAAATTGTTAGTGGCTTAAACATTCATGCTCAGTACGGCTAATTTACTCATACACTGGAGGATAGTTTTAAGACTGCACTGGCTGACTGGTCCCTGTGATGGAAAATTGGTAGTACACAGATTGCGCAGCACTTGATGTTATTATGTTTTCTTTTCCAGCTAATCATCAATACGCTGGAAATGCTTATCAGCAGCCTTTGTCTTTACAAATACAATAGTCCGAGCTTGAAGAAATCGCGCCATAGTTTGTGTCTCCTCATGTACTTTTCCGACAGAATGCTTACTGTGCCTTTTTGTTGACTAACGCTATAGTAATTGAATACAAACGGACATTGCGGAGTACCAGATTCTCCAAAGTAGTGGTATATTTCCGAATCGCAACTACGTAGGCTAAGAAAGAACGAGAAGAGTGCATTGGGACACTTGTACGTGGGCTCGAGAGGAGACGCTGTCGTTTGTGCCGTGCAAGAATTCGGGGTGTGAGGTCGTACTTGACTTGATTGAATGTGAAGTGGCAAAGTGTGCGCTTTTTTCAATTCATCAATCGTACACGGTAAGACATTGAAATGGGCTCATCCTGGCACAGAAATCTTCTGCTTGTGTAAGTTAATTTACGTGTAATTTCACTGTAATGATGCACCATTTCATCAGCCCTGTTGTTTCGCTTCTCAAGTCAAAGAAACCTATTCAGATCAAGTTGTTATAAAAAGATAGTATAGTTGCGTGTTGCTCCTGACACGAGCCAGTTCACTCAGGGCTGACTCTTGTTTTCCTGGTAACAAAAAAGCACTGATGCCATGACAATTTTTTAAAACCGTATAGGCGGCGAAACTGGATGAACACGACAAGGGATGACACATGGCCGTGGCTTGAGCGCACTTCCCTCCAGGTCGTGGGTCTAGCTAATGCGGACGATTACCATAAACGCATGTGGAAGCAGCAACTGGTCGAAGAGATGGATAAACTCTGTTACGAGGTTGTGTGCTCCTGCGATGGTTGTGTGATTTTTAGAGATGATATTTCGGACCAGTGCAACAATCCCGGCAGACGTGTGGAGCACATGATGGACGGTGTAGTTAAAATTTTGGATCTGATGAGCGAGTGGAACTATCGGAGAATCACCTCCACCGGTGTGATGAATAATGATCAATCAACTACTACAACTTGGGTTGTATCTAATCCCAACTAATGGTAATCTATAGACTACCTTAATCTTGTCCGAGTCTACGGAAGCAGGATCCACTACAGTATGATAATGATAATAATAATGACCGTTTCAAAAGAAATCTGTGAAGAACTTTCCATATCTAAAAATTCGACCGATGTTTTTTCCTACGAAATATTTTGCGAATCTCTTGTAATTATTTTGTTCCTAACAATACATTTATTCACTTCCGCGGGTGTCAATCCGTTGAATCTTAACCGAATTGAACAATTGAAACCAGATTGTGCAGTCTACTTTAGTTTCTGTTGAAACTTATTAAGGTTCCTTAGTTGGCTTCAGGGGTTTCCAAATCCTAATTCACATGCAAATTGTTTACATATGGACGAGTTTATCCTCACCGACCAATAATTGGTTCCCACAAGAAAGGTGAAACGTTCAGTAGACGCCTAGCGCCGGAAGCATTAGACTTCAGACAGAAGTATCAGCTCTGAAAGTGTGGGCGGGAGATTAGGATACTATTTATGGTGGGGAATCCAGTGGGGGAAGGCAGTAGGATTTCTTGTGTTAAATGTTAACTGCTAACTGCTGCTGTTCAACTAGTTGGATTTTTTTGCGGATTTATATATACATAACCTTAATTCTTCCAAGTTATGATGTTGTATTCAAACAGATTCTGTGTTTTCTTGCTATCCTTGTCTTCGAAATAAACGATTGCCTTGATTGCCTAAATTTTCTCTCGTCATATCACGAGCTGTAATAGTTCCTTTTCGAAACCAGAGTCCAGCAAACTGACCCGCCAGTGTGTCGCAAAAGTGATCATGAGCCAGTCGTGGGTGGCACTGATTGGAAAGCATTTTCTCCTCGTATTTCTATGTGACATGCGCATGCATACTTCATTGCAGTTAGTACCATTCGCATTGAAAGATTACTTCCAGTCACCCAAAATTAAAGACACGTTTGTTTACAGGAAAATGATGTGGCTATCTCCAGATCTTCCTACATGCGAAACTACCATATAAGATGTGGAACTAGCCTTGTAGTCAGTTGCAGGAAATGAGGGTTCATATGGGATAGGGAATAGTACAACAACCTCAAGACTGTTCACTCTGGAAATGAATCACACAAGACTTGATAGCAACATGCTCTGACTCTGACCCTTACGCTCGCTCGAACGAAAATAAACTGAGCCCTCGTACTTTGGTTCATCTTCTTCCCGTCGTCATCCCACTTCCATGTTCATCTTTATCGTATATTCCTTTTCTTCGCGAGAAAAGAAAAAAAATTCATTCAGCATACTCAAATCACAATCGACGATTTGAACTATAACTCTGTGCGATCGGTCCCACATATTTCCGTGAAGCACTCACTGAACCGAAAACATATCTAATGAACTTTTAGGACTTCAGACCAGTAATTTTTGTAATTGTGAGGAACTTTTTTGATTTTCTATAGAATGAACTTATTCTTGTCAGTTTTATCCTACCTCTTTGTCCAGTGCTTGGGATCAGAAAGTACCGGTTCGACAACCGAAGAAAGTAAGTTTTTCAATGTAATTGCACGTGAAAGTTGTTTTACAAAAATTGATTACTGTTTGTTTAATTAATGTGAACTCACTAACAACTTTTTATACATATAGACAAATCTATTTACGTTACACTAGTAACGTATCCTGAAAATTGCATAAAAGTTGTGGTGAAGGAACTGGTAAAGATTTATCAGAAAAATTACAAACTTTACTCCTAACTCCTGTAGACTGGAATCCGAAGGCTGTACGGTACAGAATAGTACTCCTGATACGACGGGAAGGGATGTCCTGGAATTTCCGGGACTAAAATCTTGTAAAACGCAGGCATCATGAAAACAACAGATCTGTCTCGGATGTACACACTCCAGTGAGGAAGGCAGCTTTAGTTCGAATTTCTCCGCGCCTTCTGATAGTACTATTCTAAAACCCATGCTATACAAGCATATGCATACGTACTTCGCACCTCGTCTCGTACCTGTAGGTCCGGCACATTCAAGGCACTTCGACACTGATCCAAATAGCTCAGTCTTTACTGGATTTTAGAGCTGAAAAACATTCTTGCGCAAATAGGGACAACTGACGATGCTAAAAATTTGTTACATGGAAAAGATTCACGAGTAGGGTCTCTTTAGAGCGTAATTTCGGCATTTCTAATTGTCTTGATTTTGAGATAATAGAATTGCTGTAATTGTAATTTTACGTCAGAAGATCCATTTGAAAATTCTCGTTAACCCCTAATGATCTCCCCAAATGTCTGTTGGACTATGCGGAATCATTTAAGATCTAACCAATTGTCCGTATTTTGAAGTAACCCATCTTAATGTAGCGTGTTGATTATATAGTGAGGCACACAGCCTCTTTATTTGACAACCGGATTCGTAAATGATCCAGCGTACTGTCAACACATTACTTGGATGAACTTCTTTCATGCATCTTATGTCACCCCGGCCGTTTCGGTCTTCGGTGTGTAAATCCTGTTGTCGATCATAAAATCATACATCTTTTTGTGCAGGCAAGCTCAGAGTTTTAACTGTCGCAACGCATGAAAATGAAGCCTTACACCGGTACATCCGAACTGCAAAGTTGAATAATTTGGAGTTCAAAGTGCTCGGTTTGGGTACAGAATGGGTAGGCGGGGATATGAACGGACCAGGGGGTGCCCAGAAAATTATTTTACTACGAGAGGAACTGCTAAACGGTGACTACAAAGATGATGATATCATCATGTTCACTGACAGGTAAACTATTAAGCTCAAAAAAATGTGAAACAACAATTACGTAGCGGCGTTTTTGCATTCAGTTATGACGTACTATTACTGGCTCCACCATCGGAAATTTTGGCGCGGTTCAAGGAATCAAATGCAAATCTCCTATTTTCCGCTGAGCCTTTTTGTTGGCCGGATGACTCTCTGGCTGAGGAGTATCCTGTGGTTGTCCGGGGGAAGCGCTACCTAAACTCGGGCGGATTTATCGGTCGAAAGTCCATCATTTTAAAGCTCATCAAAGACCTCAAGATCCAACCTGATGATGATGACCAGTTGATCTACACAAAACTATATGTGGACAAACGAACGCGCGAGGAAAATAACATTAGACTGGACCACCGATCAACAATTTTCCACAATTTGAACGGAGCAACTTCAGAGTTGGAACTGATCATTGCAGAGGAAGGGAACGAATTGAAAAATTCACTGTTTCGAACCAAGATTCTTGTATTACATGGCAATGGACCGAGTAAGTCGGTTTTAAACTCCTTCGGAAACTATCTCTGGGACTGGGGCTTGGACAACGGATGCACCGCTTGCTGGGAAAACGTTATCAGCTTGGAAGGGATTAGGGTAAAGTTTTTGAAGATAGACAGTTTAGTTACTTCTTACTTCACTTGTGCTAACATGACTTGGAATTTGGTACATTGCATAGGATGAAGATTTACCAGTCGTCACAATTGGAATTTTCGTTACCAAACCAACTCCTTTCCTGGAAGAGTTCTGGGAGAAAATCCGCCTGCTGGACTATCCAACACAAAGGATCCATATTTTTATTTACAATAACGTGAGTTAGATCGTTTATTTTGCATACTTACGCTGGTGTCAGATTTTTAAAAAAGTATGAGTTAATTTCGGGCATACCATCCATCCGACAGCGGGGAAAATAATGCATTATTTTCTGTGTCACAGCAATCCGATTTAAAATTTTGATGAATGATCAATTTGATAATTCCAAGTACAACTTTATTTGCAAAGAATTTCGATCTAGACCGCAAAGTATACAGTGACTCCTTTGAAATTTCAGGCGGAGTATCACAGCAGCATGGTTGAAGAATTCCTCAACCATTTTACCAACGACTACATGAGTGTGATAACAATCACTCCATCTGACAACATCAAAGAATGGCACGCAAGGAATCTAGCAATGTAAGTTTGTACTTATTTACTCGAATTTATTTAATAGTTGCTTGAATTATTTGAAATTCAAATTATTTATTTTAGTGAGCATGCCGCTGCTAAGAATTCGGATTACTTCCTATCTGTTGACTCTGAGGCCCACCTCGGCAACCCATACACCTTAAAATTGCTGATTGAGCAAAACAGAGGAATCATTGCTCCACTGCTATTGCGGCCGTACAAGGCCTGGTCGAATTTCTGGGGTGCTATAAATTCCGAAGGATTTTATGCAAGATCGAACGACTACATGGATATTGTTAGGGGTGATCGACGGTGGGTATTATCTGTTGACACTATTGATAAATCTTGCATTCCGTACTCGCTTGGTTCGTACGCATACTAGCGCGAAAGTTTACCAGCGTTACGTTTTGAATGTGTTCATAGTGGACTTTGGAACGTGCCTTTTATTACTGGAGCATACCTTATCAATGGATCCTTACTGAGAGATGAGAAAACTCGACCTTACTATATCAGCAGACTGTTGGATGCCGACATGGCGTTCTGTGCTAACAATCGGGAGCGGGGGATATTCATGTATGTTAGCAATCGGGCTGACTGGGGACACCTGGTGAGTTAATGGAAGTGTGAAGGTGCAATGAAAGTTTGCACAAATTTATAGTGAACAGTAATCATGAGTGATCTTTGTATAATTCATTGATATATTTTCAGATTGATGCTGACAATTTTGAAACTCACCATGTACATAATGAGTTGTACCAAATTTTTGATAATCGTTGGAATTGGGAGCTGCGATATTTGCACCCTGACTGGTCGAAGGCATTGAATCCCAACTGGACGCTGCAGGAGGTCCGGAAATATCTGTCATGAATGCTGATTGATGCACTTTTCTAGTTGTTACTGCGATAGCGTGAGTTAACGTCGTTGTTGGATAATATTTGCAGCCGTGTCCAGACGTCTACTGGTTCCCTGTGGTCACTCCGCGGTTCTGTAAGGAATTTATAGAGGAGGCGGAAGGCTACGGAAAATGGTCGGACGGGTCGAACAATGTAAGTATTTGCCATTATCTGCACACGGAGCGAAGCTTACTGAATTTACCTTGTGGTGGAATTCAAGGATCCTCGGCTTGATGGAGGCTACGAGAACGTGCCCACAGTTGACATACACATGAATCAAATTGGAATGGAGAGACAGTGGTTAGAATTCCTCAGGTTGTACGTGGAGCCGTTGCAATCCAGAGTATTTGTTGGCTATCATCACTACGTATGTAAAACACCGTCATTTCTGTAGCATGGTCTTAAAACTTGATGTGTATTAGCCCTGCTTAGAGCCTGAGCTGTAATTTTTGTAATATTTGTAATTTCTGTAGCCTCCTCGTGCCACCATGAACTTTGTCGTGAGGTATAAACCGGATGAGCAACGGGAGCTCAGACCTCATCATGACTCCTCTACTTACACGATTAATATAGCCCTCAATACCGCTCACGTTGATTACGAAGGGGGCGGCTGTCGCTTCACGCGTTACAACTGTTCAGTCGTCGATACGAAGCTCGGCTGGTTGCTCATGCACCCGGGAAAACTGACCCACCAGCACGAGGGCCTCGAGGTTACGATGGGAACCCGTTACATCATGATTTCCTTTGTCGATCCGTGATAGGTAGATGTAATTGTTGGGTGAATACACCTTAATTCCGTTGTAACATGACGAAACGGAAACGTGTGTCGTAAAAAATTGTCTCTTTAAGTAGTTGTCATTTGAAGATATTGTTAGCTATCATCAGTCTCAACTTGTTTTTACTTTCACAGAGTGTGTCTTATGTCATTGGCAATATGGCTGTTGGATAAAGTTTTTATAGTTTTTAGAAGGAAATAGCTATAGCTACAATATGCTATGTAATGATTACGTCAACGTGAGTATTAACCGTGTATCCGAAATGGATCAGTGTTAATAGTTGTCACAATTTGGACGACATTATTTTAGCTGGGACCACAGTTGAAACAACAATGTAATATCATAACTGCAACATTCTATTCAGACGCACGAATGTCTGAATTTGGGTGCATTTCTCATATTTTAATCTGGAGAATTCGTTTCTAGAAACTTCCGCCTTTTTAAAATCAACGAGCTGCTCTAGCAAGAGATTACTTTGCCGGTGAATAAAGGTCAAAGATTTTTGAATTTACTAGTACAGTGGTTGTCGCAAAAGTATTCTTTAGTTTTACTCAGCAACCAGTGCACTAGAACTCCTAAACGTACATGAGATTTGAAAGAGGGTTCTTCCGAGTGTTGGACATGATCCGTACTAATTTAAATGGCGTCGAAGTTGGTTGTTCAGCACAGCTGGTTTTTTCTGGACATAACTTCAACGGATTTTCGTACTCCTTGCTGATTGGTTTGAATTAGGAATGTGGAATGTCGGAAGTGTGACGTCAGCATAAGGAAGACGGCCACTGTTCTCTCACCGTGCATTACAATAAGTATTCCGCCTGTGACTACCGTCACCGTCAGTCGCGCATAGGTTGAGCGATCTTGAACAGTTTTCAGATTTACCAGTTTTGAATGCTGTGTTGTATAGTGTCGTAGCTATTAGCTGTTCCTCAAACTAGTCAAACAAGTGCAGCCAAATTTAGTCACGGATTAGAATATCTGCAGAAATGAGTTATAGGAAAAGAAATACTCTGATCGCGTAAGTCGAAGCTATTTTCTTTTAAATAGTTACCTTTAAATTAGGAATATTTAATGTTTGTCACACGTTTCGTGTTTCCAAATTATTTATCATTATTACTAATTCTACCGAAAATTAAGAATGGTTTTGCAATCGTGATCGTTTTGGCCACTGCCTCGTCGTATTATAGTACCACTTTTTATAAATCTGTTCATAGGCGGCGAAACTGGTGTCCCAAGGAATATCAAGATTCTACGGACTTCGTGGAGCGCACTACCCTTCAAGTTATAGGTGCTTATAGCCCGTATCAGACGAAAATGAAAGAGTGGATAATCAATGAGATCAGCAATTTGAACTACAAAGTTGTGTGCTCCGGTGATGATTACATCTCTTTTGAAGAGGTGACGAATGTGCGAGCCCCTAATGTCGAACCCATGATGCTGGCGGTAGTACGAATTTTGAATTTGTTGGCTGCCTCCGGTTTCCCGAATGTCACCTCTTGTGCAGTGCAGAATAATGATGGCTCAACTACGACGACGTGGACTGCGCACCAACTAATTTACCACTGACACCATAATTATGAAACAGGAAGCTTGGGCAAGGCAAGGGAGTTCTTATGACCGTTTGTATGCTATCAAAGAAGTGCAGTAATCTTTCTATGTATTGCAAACGTCGTTGTGAATCAGTTGGGATGTTTTTTTTGTAGATTCATGAATTAATCAATTAGATCTTATAGTAGCACACACTAATACGTAACTTTTGCCTACAACCTCTGTGTCTTACTATGGAATAAATAATGTTGCTATTTCTACCAACTTCCCAGTTTAACCAGCTACAAGGTCTTATTTGTGCATTAATGCATGCTATAAGTAGGAAATCTTGGCTCACAGAATTCTAGTCTTCCTTTTTCCTCGGAATTGGCATTTCGCATTGTAGGCACAGCTCAAAGCAAACGAAAAACTTATCAAGCTACTTTGTTGTGCATTTTCAGGGACAGATTTATCCTGAAGATCGGCGTCGATGTAGGGATTGTAGTGGAGTTCCGGAATGAATATTGTGGTCAACATTGAACACTGTTGAGGCTAAATCTTTAATATTTTTCACACTATTATCAGTCGCAGACTCGTAATCATAGCTGGCGTCACACTTGACTGGCATTTTGGACAGGAACTGACATCCGCATAATCAACCTGACGCTTGTTGCCTGGAGAAGATTTCTGCGCAAAGCACTTGACCGGACATGCCGCTTCACATAGCACATGAATTTCAGCGTCAGCAACACTAAAATGATACAACGAGATTGCTATTGGAAGCACTGTTTCGACTATGATAATAATATGTCCCTCCAAAACTTGCGATTTACTCTAAAAATTAGCCTTAAATGTCGGGTGCGGACATCCTGTAAGGCACAAACTTCAATCTCGACATGCAAAATTATGACACATAGAAATGTGACAACATAAGGCCTCCCTGTTACTATTTGTTCGCAAGCACCATTTGCACCTGCTGATGCATTGGCACTTTGTATTATATGGCGTAGTGCTGCCATAAGGATTTAGTAACTTAATTTACCATTCGGTGATTTCAATTTGATCAACCGATCGGTTGGATCCCAGATGTGAAACTACCTAGTGTCAGCGTCCCTCCGTAATAAATTTGTAGCATTTATTTTAATTCATTTTCTTATCCACAAAGTTGAATATGGAGTCCCATCAGATGGGTTATAGCGCTAGGGTTACAGCAACAACAAGAACAATTTATCAGTATAATGCGTACCCCAGGATCAATAATAAACTTCAGCATCACCGGACATCAGACTGTCTGTATTCAAGCCTGACAGAATTTCTAGCTTTCGGCCGAATAATTTGCATCATCCCCATCCAAGGAATATTTCGCCGCGATTTGGAAAAACTCAAATTTTCGTATGAGCTCCTTTTATAATGAATTTGACAGATCCCTCGCTTGCACAGTTATGATAACAGAAAGCTGGCTATAGCCGAACATTGTGGATTATTTACTTTTTGAATTTTATTTATTTGATACAGCAAGTGCAGCTTTCCTTCATTTTTGAATATTCTCATTGGATGTCTACTTACTGGCTTTGCTCTCGTGGGTGTAATTCGGCTCACAACAGAACCCAATGTCGATGCTGCGGCCTATGTACGTGCACCAGGAGATCTAATGTATTACTCGACTGGAATTTTTTCGTAAGTTTAATCAGGGAAATAATGTAGCTCCTCAGCATGATTGTATGCAGTACGTACCCTCTGCTGAACTTATTGCGAATTGTTGCTCTGCAGCTACGTCTATTTCTTCTGGCGCAGCAACGACCTACTGGACATATTTCACAGCTGGACCCTCATGAATCTCTCATTTACTGAAAGTGACAAAACTCTACGGCGCGATGTTAACCTCATCGCTGGGATTATAATGACATCCGGAATTCTCGAAAACATTATGTGGACATTACAACAGTTTCCGATGACACCAGCCGGGAAAGATGGTGCCTTAAATTTTAAATTGAATACTTTCTAAAGTGGACGGACGAGAAAATTTTTTCTAATGTTAACTTTTATTCACATACTTTATACAGTGCTCGCAGCCTCTAATAGGCTACATCACGATGAGAAGAATATGACTACGCTGGAAATATATTACGTTCGAGCGGAGGAAACACTGGCGAGCATCCTTCCATACCATCCAGTACTGGGTCTTTGCTGTTTCCTTTCGAACAAGCTGACGCTATATGCTTGGAATTTCATGGATCTCATGATTGCCGTACTTTCCCGGGCAATTTATTTCAAATTTAAAGCCCTTCACCAGCATAGTGAGTTAGTGTTGATTGGAAATGATGGCTTCGGACTCCAAGGTAATTAACGTGAAGTGGTTCTTGCCTTTCACTCACATATTCGTGTTCACAGCAGATGAACCGTTTGTCATAGACACAGAAAAATGGGTGGGGCTGACGAGGGATCACTTGGCCCTGTGTTCTATGCTACAGCAGATCAACAGATTCCTGTCGCCCTGCATTTTCGTGTCCGTTGGCATCAACGTCTACTTTACTGGCCTTCAGGTACGCATTGAAACAGGACGTTTCTTCGTTTAGAAATGAACTCGCCCACGAGTAGTCGTCACTGCAGTTTATTTTAATACATGATAGCTTCACTCCGGGTTGGCGGCTAGCTCGGATACAACTGGAGGCACCGAAACTCTGCATGCCTTGTGGGCATTTCTCCAACTTGTTGTTAGACTATACGTCGTGATTTTGTCCGGAGCCCGCATCAATGAGTGGGCGCATCGTATTTTGGATATACTTCAAAAGTGCCCCTCTGAATGCTACACTGGGGAGGTATTTTAATTTTTTTTGAACCAAGTTATATTGTATACTGAAAGGAGATTTTTGCCATGAATACGAACAGGTTGAGAGAAGAGAGCGATTTCTGAGAATGCACACCATTGGACTTCGTGGGTATGGTTGCTTCGTGATCACAAAATCCATGATTTTGCAAGTCTGCGGTGTTATTTTTAGCATTGAAATTATTTTGTTGCAAGCTTCCCAGTAAAATAATTCATTCAAAGTCTATAAATAATGTTTGGGTGAATAAAAATGATCGCCTAAATCACGTGATGGAGATAAGTGCGTTGAAGCAGTGCATAGGTAATAGCTTGAAAGCAGTATGGAATAAAAAGTATTAATTCCTATCCAGTTCCACTCCTTGTGTCGATCAGAATGACGTGGTGAAACATCAATATTATTCTTCAGTGAACACATCTTCGATTAAACACTGACGAACTCTGTGAAGTCTGAGACTGAGAGCTAGAAAATATATTCTCGCAGTCTCAAAAAGAACACCCAATGGCTGGTTATGCGTTATCTGAGCGGCAAGCGCACGGAAGTTTCGTACTTTCATGTTAGAACTGTTACAGGTAGTGTTGAAACCCAAGGTGCACCCGCTGTCCCGGAAACTGCAGTTTTACACATAATATCTATGGAGTTTTATCTGTAGGTGTTACAGGACAACAATGCAAAGGCCACTTGGACCCTGTCACATAATTGCCCTGTTGACTAACATCCACTTTCCTCACAAACATAGCCTTCGCTCAACCCAAAACAACTCCCTTTTCCTCTGAATTTCCAAAACAAAATAATAAAAAAATGTGACCTCCTTCACTCATCCCTTCCCCTTCTTCATTCCAATATCTTACCTAACACAATCTTTTGTCGCTCCTCTGGAGCCTTCCTCATACCTTTCCATCACAATTATTTGTAAACAGAACCTCATGAACCGACGCTCCCGCTGAGCGTCAGTCCCGTTACTGTTGTAGTAGTTAGTAGTATATAAGTCAGAATACCGAAAATAAAGTCCTCACTCTTGTTAAGGCAATCGAGTCGCACACATATCCATTCTTTATTTCAGAGCATTCTCAGAGCATTTTCCAATCAAGTCACAACTTTTCACAGTAGGCCCGGGTTTCACACTCAACACTGCAAACACAGAAGCCTCCGCGACATCTAGCATGAACCCTGGATGCTACTACTGCGTGCCTTCTTCATAGCATTACGTATAATAAAGTTGAGGTCTAACATGGAAGACATTTTCACCTGTCAGCAGGTGGTCGACCAAGGAAAGGATGAGCCAATCACCAGCTGCACATTACAACGAGACAGAACCAAAAAATATCGGAGCTCCGTATTAAGTTTCGCTCCAGCCGTATCCAGAACTGTCCTCTCAGTCTTGTCAGCGTTTCAGGATACGAGGCTTGAACGCATTCGTCGACAATGGCTGTCCCACCGGCTGTAAAATACAGTCAATAACATCGTGGATATTGAAGCGGTGATTTCCTTCCCCAGGCCCGCAAGGCCACACAAAATACATTTCGACAGAATCGGGAGGGGCCGGACAAGCGCGGCGCTGTCTTTGTTTTGTGGAACTTAAGTTATAAATTTTCACCCCCAAATTAGGCCCCAGTTCAGTGTCGTTGGTTCGCAGTATTTTGCGGCAAAGCCCGCATTTGACCGATCTGGATGTCGTACGTGGACCGTCTAATGTCGGAAAAAAGGGTGTTGCACTCACAATTAATTTAGCACATTGCGTGCGGTAACATATTAACATTAATGTTCCTATTCACCTCTACGTCGATTACACAGTCAGCACTATTCACACAATCATATACAGAAAATTAACCTAATTTTCCTTTCAATTGGAGTGTAATTTTACAGCCTGTTTAAGAAGGTGGTGTTATTTGAAAATCGCGAAATGTCCCTGCCTCAAATTTCATTGCTCACTCTTTATCCATCTTAATATTTTCGGATTTCATTAGGAACCGAGCAAAAAATGTCTGATTTCAACCGTTCGCTTTTCTCTGAACAGTTTCTTTTGAAATATTATATCCTTCTTTAAATGAAAACTGAAGGGCTTTGGGTAGCTTTGAAGCACGTTTGAACAAGAATCACTCTGGATAATTTACTAAATTTTCTCATACATGTAGAAAGTCAAAGAAATTCTAGTTTTTCAGTTCGATTTCCCACCATTCGATGATTCCACCACAGCCACTTACACAACTTAGACATCGGCTCTAACCCGCTATAGCCGCTACGCCGCACCCAACGGCCTCCGCAGCGCATTGAACGATTCCTGGCAATAGTATTGCAACCTGAATTACAGCCATAAAAAGTTTTGGTATGACTATAATAGGATTTCCGCCAGCGGAAAGGAGGTCCACCAACGATAGGATCAGCCCACTTAATCCCATCAGTTCGTTCGAATCATAAACATATTGAGCCAAATCTTGAATGATTTCAACAATGGCCGTCGCCTTGTCTATAACAGCAGAGATGTCGAATGCTACAATGTTTCCAATCAGTTCCGCAATGCCGTACAATAGCGATGTCACAAGACCGTAAATGGCTTGCACTACGAGAGTAACTTTCTGGTAAGTGCAAACAACGAAGTTCTGCAGGGCTTGAATGACTTTGTTGGCAAGGGCTATTAGCTGGGCGGCTAGATTTGAAATCTGAGGTAAATGGAGAGAACAGTATTACAGAAGTGGTTGTTTTGTGCTGCTCGATTGCTCAGCCTGTAATTTTTCACTTACCAGATTCAGAAATTCGTTGATGTGAGGCTGAATGAAGTCGTCGATAAAGTCACGGAGACCAAAAAGATTTGGCAACGTAAAACTACCGAAGGTTGACTCCAATCCTGAAGTTAGGATACCAAGACCTCCTACGGATGATACCTCTCCGGCATCAATATTCCAGATATTGACACTACGAAACTTGATGAGAAGATCCAAGATCACTGTCTTATCGATGGTTTTCACAGTGACATCGGTTTGGACAGAAGCTTGGCCCGCTAAAAATAGGTCAATTTGCATCTTGACTTACGCATATTATGTTATGCCCATGTTTTATTTTCGAAAGCGCTCACGATTCATGCGCGCATGCTCCTTGGACGGACTGAATCGTGACAGAAAATTTAGTGACCGATAATGTATCTGCGTAACGTCTATATGCTTACCAGCAGATGCCACAGAAAGGGTTGAGAAAGCCAACGAGATCCACGCTAAAATTAAAATTTTCATTTTGAATAATAGGAGTGCCAATTCCTATATTCCGGACTATGTGAAGGCTGTACTGCAGTAATGACCAAACTGAACTCATAATTGCTCAACTGACTCTCGGCCAGATAATGTCAAACCTCTTCAGCGATGATCTTCGGCAGCGGATGTGACGTCGTGAACAACTGCATCTACTATTCATTTTAGCTCTAAGTGTGGTATCAAGGTACGTATAAAATCTACAATTTCACCGCTACTATATATATTGTATGTCACGTTGGGATTTTAAGCTACAGGAAGCTATGCACATCAGTAATCTCATTAAAAGTTGAGCCAAAATAATCTCAGCGTTATATCCACTTGAATGACTTGGCGTAAGTGGTTTCACCTGCGCTGTCAACACGTTTATGATTGCTTTCGTTGGTATTGTGAAAACATGGGTAATTTTGTAGCGGCGCAAAGCACCCAGACCGAAAGCGAAATGTTCACTGAACAGGATCGTCCATATGGATCGATAGCATGTAGGGGGTATGGGGGTTTGAAATTTGTATCGAAGCATCCAGGAGGAGCAGAAATAGTACATCGATATGTATGATTTTTCAAAATAGCACCTGCTTGGACCTCGGACCATCGTGCAATAGAACAGCATATTGATATCGGGCAGGTGGAGGTTTGTTGGGATATACTGAATATTTTGTGGTTGGGGGATGGAAATTGGAACTTTTATAGTTATTTACAGACCGTCCCAAAGCATTAGAGTTGGAAACTCTTGGATTTGGAAATAGATGTGACCCCGCTACAGAGTCGTCTGCAGGTCTACCAAACTGATACACAAGAGGGAGTAAGTGGTCACTGACTGAAAATCCATGTGTTAAATAAGAAATACCACATCGCAGGATTTAAATGATTAACTGGGCGAGGAATATTCTAGTAGTGGAGGCATCTATAAAATATTACAGGATTTTACAAGCAAGCTTTGGTTGGGCTTCTATTCCTGTAGTAACCTCGAACAAAACAGGAATGGGCGAAAGAACGAGGCAGTAACGAACTGCAAGTTCAACAATAATGTTTATCAATGTAGCAGTGGTGGTGGAACTTCAAAAATATTCTTTCGTCCTTCTAAGACAGTGCGACTTCTAATTGTAGTCTTTCGATAATTGAATCGAAGGCAAACACTAATATCGGGTTATCATGTGTCAAAAGCTACAGGCTCATCATTGTGGCGACCACAATCAACTTTTTCGAAGAACGTACGAGGAAAAATCGAAGTCGTGGTAAGTAAATTAAGCTTATCAGCACGACAACTCGAATATGAAACTAGAGGCTGCAGAGAGAGATGAGGAATGGTCTGTTTCGATAAACTCCTCAGAGCTTACTTCTTCCCAGCACGGGATTTAAGAATCATTAGTCACTTCACAATAGAGTCCCATACTGTGAATTAGCAAGCCAGTTTTTGGTCCGCCGAATAAAGTCGTTGTCTCTCTTAGCGAAATGGGTGCGGGTGGTACTTTTGCAAGATACCTAGTTTGCACTCTTAACTTGATATTTGTGGTAAGTTTAGAAAATTGCTTTACTTCTTTATGCGATTAAAACTGCACTGCATACTCATTCGCAATTCGTGACGACGAAAAAATTTTGAACTTGCAGCTACTAGGATCGGCTGCTGTCGGCTTTGGAATATGGATACTTACTAGTAAGAATGCCGCTTTGGAGGTAGGTTGTCTCTAATCAAAACTAAAAACTACATCTGTAAGGAGTATTAAACATCAATCACAAAGTTGGCACAGGTTCAAACAGCACATTATTGTATAGTTCCTTAGCAGTGAGTTTTGCTTTAAGTGGCTCGTAGCAATTTACAGTGCACAATACTTCAACGCGAGCAACTTCCTCTCCGCCGGTCACTTCGGAGAATTCGACGTGTGTACGCAAGGACTATAGTTTCACCACTTACCACCAGCTTTTACTCACTGTGGTTTTCCTCCTCAGAGAAATGCTCGGGCCAAGCTTGAGTTCTGCACATTCAGGATCAGCTTCGAATGCATTGTGTTTTAGATGCTTGTGGCGGGATGTTGGCTGGCTTAAACTTTGTGCATTGCCATTTACAATTGGACTTTAGGATTTAAACCTACCTAAATCAGTCCCATTGTTCTACATTTTAAAATTTTTCACGGCACTCGCAGGGAGTTGGGGAAGTAGGGAAAAGAAAAGAAAACAAATTTGCAGCGCTTTATATATTGTAGTTTCAGAGGCTCGAAGTATCACCTCAAACAATACGAGTCGTTGGTTGGAGTCTGATTTCCATCGGGAGCGTCCTTGTCGTCGTTGCTGGTTTGGGACTTTGCGGTGCTCTAACGAAGCAAGCTTGCCTTCTACGCTGTGTAAGGAAATCATTTTCACCAGTTATGATGTACCATGCTAGATTTTTATTGAACTAATTGTTCTATTTTAGTACTGCATATTCCTCGTCGTCATTCTGTTCGCAGAGATAGCAGTATTAATCCTGATTGGAGTTTACAAGAGAAAGGCAAGATCAAACGTTGTCAATTTCATTCAATAAATGTCATTTAATTTCAATGGATGTCAAACATGAGCACACAAAACACTCCGACTCCGGGATTGTTTTCTGAAATTTCAGGGAGAAGCGGAACTACCAGAACTGGTTCTCAAGAGACTGGTACAGAAATATGAAGCTGGAAATGATAAAAGTAATATTACCAAGAATTTCAACGACTACATGAGCTCGGTAACGAACAATCCAAACCGTCTCCAATGTCGTGTCTTGTCATCATCTAAGTGTGCTTTCAAACTCAATTTCTTTGTGAATCCTTATGAACAGAACCAGTGCTGTGGTGTTAACGGTCACAAGGATTTCAGAAGCTTCATTAAAGTTTCCGACCCGATAAAGAAAGGCGAAATCCTCCCAGACGCCTGTTGCAAAACGAGAAAGCCTTGTACGGAAGCCTATGCTTATTCGCAAGTACGTAAACCACTTGCAGTTTAGGCAGCTGAAACGTACAAATAATTTGGTACCCAAGATTGAAATTTTGTTTTGGCAGGAATGCGGTCGTACCATGAGAAAGTCCATCGGAAAAACTATGGTAATTGCCATGATCATTGGAGGTGTACTCATCTTTCTTCAGTTTATTTGGATTGGTCTCGTGGGCTGCGTCGCCAATCGTGCAGAACAGTAAGTTATGCATTCTCGCAGATTCTTGATTTCAACCCTCGTAATATTTAGACCCCCATTTAGACCCACAACGCTTTGAGAGGATGTCCAATTGCCTGAATCATTGACGGGCAATGAGTCCTACAAATTACAGAGTTGTAAAGCATCAATGTAATGGTTTATTATTGTTTGTAAAACCGGATGTCGATGGGGCTTGAAAATCTATGGTGTAACCACGTGTGAAATGCCTTTGACGAATGAGTTAAAATGTTAAAAATGTTTATCATTATTGCAGGGACTACTCACGCATTGAGTAAACCGTGTCATCATGAAGATCGGTTGAAGGAGGTCTCTTTGTCAACGATTCAACCGTATTAACAACAGATTTGTATGTAACTTGCACTAACTAACAACAAGTCTTGTATTCTTGATTTGTGTTAATAATTCTACGTTGGTATTTTACCTGTCAATTGCAAATAAATTTGGTGCAAATTGCACGAAAATGATTTTTTCTGGTCTTAATTGAAATAGGCGATTTTTGGAGGATTGATTCTCTGCTGTTCCAACGTGGAATTGTTCTAAAGTGTTCTGTGCAACGCCTTATGAATGCGGGGTGATTAGTTAATTCAGTGTTCGTGAAAAAATCAACGCAACGGTCTTGCTATCTCGCTTCAGAGCAGAGTATAGAACCATTTCCATTAAATCAAGTTTTGATTCCGTCATCGCATTGACAACAGCCATTGAGGTGGTTGTTGTCAGGTGTCATATTAATACTTGTTTCACCAAATTTTGAAGTCTAAAAGTATTTTTACGACAATAGCAGTTAGCAATTAGGGAAGGGATAGGAGGTGGGAAAAACGCTGTTAGATTATTTTAATTTTATTTAATTATCCGCGGGAAACACCTGAACTGTGAACGTGCAATAAGTACTAGTAGCATATGGTGGCTGGTGGCGTGGTTAGAATTAGGTTTAGCGAAAGTTTCAAGAAAGAAACCTTGTGCTTATTATTCACGGATGAACATAGAAGAACTTTGACTCAAAGTTCAAACCGTGGAGGAAAATTTTAAGGAACTAAAGCGGAACTGATACGGAGTTCTGCACTCGTCTCCTACAGAAATAATGCCTATACCGTCGAGCTTGAAAAGATGGCTCCAGCCCATCATCGTATTCTCTTCCGTGGTCAGTGTCCTGTTTAACCCTTACAGTTCGTTTTACTATACCATGTTCTTTCAATGATGGCATATGCGTGCTACTCCCCAGGGTCTTGGAGTGGTAACTTTCATGTTCAGCTGCGTGTACCTATTTGTGGTGGTTGCAGCACATGACTCCGACGTTAAATTGTTCTTTGAGAAGAGCTGCAACAAAAGCATTCATCGACCTGACAAGCCTTGGAATGGTCGACCTTGCACCAATTGGAAACTTGAGCACGCTTCCGGAATCATCGTCTTTATATTTGCTCTCTTCCAGATCGGACACTCCATCGGATTATTTCTAGCCAAAGTACGGTGATTTCACTGTAGTAAGCTCTATCCCACATGTTAGAGGTACTAAAAAGTAAGGCCTCAGGGAGTGGACGGTGTTGATCCGTCCGTAAAAGAAAAATTATCTGCAGCTAACAAGGGGAGGATATCACATGTCTCCCTAGCACAGACAGACTGTACACTTATGCGGATTTAAAAGGTCATCTGTCAGCAATACTAGTGCCGAAATCCTAGGTGCGGAAAATATGGTTTGGCTTAGTTACAAACACTCAAAGTTTTCATCACTTTAATACCAAAGGCGCACGTCTCCAATTAAAAAATCACATGTTAAATCCCATAACGATTTTGCCCTCTTAACTATCGAGTTAATTTTGAAAAATCCGCCGAAAATGCCTCCTAAACTGTTATCTATGCTGTGTGACGGTTATGCGCATGAGGATGGTTTACAAATACAATATTTTGCACTTTCTGAAAATTTCACTATATTGGGAGCACATAAGTATAATTGTTCCAAATTTGCATCAGCCGTAGTGCTACAGGCGTTGATGGGTGCCTCCTCGAAATTCAAAACTGGAAAATCCTTGTGGGATTTTACATAGGATTTATAAATGAAGACATACCCCGCTCTGTGTTCCCGAGTGATTAAAACTTCGGAGGCTTGTATCTCAGGAAAACTTGAATTTCCGCAGGTAGGAGTTTGGCATTACTAATGCTCCTAGATGACCTCTTCAACCCGCGTAGTAACCATTCTGTACTGAGCGGACGTGGGATCCTCCACTTGTAAAATTTGGTTCAGCTTCCAATGAGCACTTCTTAACGCACCGAAACTCTATAGAAACTCCCACGTCGCTGGATGTACTGGATCATCAGTCAAAGTTTCATTGCTGTAATGCTGTTCGCATCCGTCGTTTGTACAGTGAATGTGTACAATGACGTGACCCGTCAATGTGATGAGAAGGTGGATGCCGTCGAAACGCTACAG
Source organism: Pseudobourletiella spinata (assembly GCA_009870155.1). Taxonomy (NCBI): domain Eukaryota; kingdom Metazoa; phylum Arthropoda; class Collembola; order Symphypleona; family Bourletiellidae; genus Pseudobourletiella; species Pseudobourletiella spinata. The sequence goes on along the minus strand of WJFA01001440.1, from coordinate 1,272 downwards.
TGTCCTGGTTGTCCACGACCACTACGTCGGAATCCACGGGTTATTAACGAAACAAAATTGGACATTGTCGTCTGTGTATTCAGGCACCAAGGGAACCCGCCCGATCTGCAGACTGGGAATCTCCTTGTGATTTTCTACGTATTGGTCATTCTCATTGACTTCCTCTACGCAGCCGGATCAGCCGTTGCAATGGGGCTGATCCTCAAATTCACTAAATCCTCAGAGGACGGTGCACCTAGTTCAACGAGCATTGGTAACCAGCTCGTTTCATCCGTGCCTACAGGGATGGTTGAGGATGCAAACCAGAGTCCTCCTATGGATGGCAGCAAACCAGATGTACCTGTGCCGGTAGAATCGCAGGCACAGGAGTGAAATTAGCCATATTATTGGATGGTTGTGGTATTAACTCCTACAAAATGAGCAAGTTTACAGCCTGACTTTGTGAGCAAGAAGTAAAAGGTGATTAATTTTGACACAGCATACCAAGATTTTCGGGGATCATTAACACTGTTGTCAACCGAATCAATTTTCTACTAGCACCCGCACTCATTAATAACCAGGGCAGGAGGCTGCAGCAATTAGATGCTGCAGGGGATTGGTTTGTTCACGACCCGTTTCAAAATAGCATATGATAGTGCTGCTCCACTGCCGGATTCAGAAGTGAATGAATGCAAAATGTCTTTACAAGTCCACTAAGTTATTTTACATTTCCCGCTAAATGTTCGAATGAATGGTATAAACTGGAGATTAGAGCTCATACAACCATTATTAGATATGTGCTCTATCTGTCCATGGATCCTCAGTAGTTCATCGTTTCTTCATTCAGTATTTTCTGCAGTAATTTACGTTATTAATCAACTCAATTTAATTGACGTAGTCACAGCGTATTCTGGTCTTATGAGAGGATATAATGCAGAATCAAAATCTACGATCGCTCGATCCCCTCGTTTAGGAGAGAATGAAGATAAGTGGAAGTAGTCTAGAATCTCCATAGCATATCTGCCTCAAGGGCCTTTCCAATGAGCACAATTTGCGCACGTGGATACCCACCTGATAAGCGTTGAAGTTATGTTAACAAATCCATGATTAAATACCATAGTAGTGGGCGATCACAACGATCCACGCGCTGCACTATTGACAACATAGCAATCGAAAATATGCAAAGACCGACGAAATCCCCTGTTTACATTGCTTTGGGGCTGTTCACATATTACGTCATCACTTACACGGAGGGAGGGGGTCAGGGCTGTAATGTTAACGCCTATGGTGACG
>WJFA01001439.1:0-21453 GCA_009870155.1 Pseudobourletiella spinata | reverse complement strand
ATCCCTTGTTAAGTCCCATAAGGATTTCCCAGTTTTGCATTTCGAGTAATTTCTGAAAATGAGCTCACAAACGGCTTCACTGCTGTTGTATTTGGGTATTATCCACTTTGAGAGTTAACAAAACCAATGTTTTTCATTTTCTGAAAATTTCACCGCCTTGAAGTTTAAAAAGTCGGTAAAAAAGTTTCGAAGCCAAGTTTCGTCCCATGACTCACCGTGTGTATTAATGGGAACTCACTCGAAAGGGAAAACTGGGAAATCCTTATGGAATTTAACATGGGATTTCTCAGTTTGCACGAACCCCCCCCCTTTAAAACTATTGACCTCAAACTTTGTGACCCTCCAGAAGGGTCTGAGTTTCCGGACCTACCGCTTTCAGAGAGGCAATCGTTATGGATGAGCTGCGCGTTGCATAGGGTGTCGGCACTGTGCGCCGCGGACACCTGAAAACGTCCCCTTGTAAATATACATTTAATGACTAATGACTAAAGCATTATTTTTGTCACTTTTGATTATAACTAATGACTAATCATTAGTCAACAATCAATAATCATAGCATCTCTTGACTTTAGTCATTGCAACCCTGTTTAAAAGTGGTTTTCCCGAACTTCGAAAGATTCAATTTAGGAGACTAGTACTGGAGTTGTATTTTAGCACCAAAATAGCATCCGCCGCTAAGTTACCTCTAATCACAACATTAAAGGAGGCTATAAGATTTAATCCTTATAATCGCGTTTAGTTTAGTCATTGTGCCAAAGTATTTATACGGCAAATTCAGCTGTGAAACAAGGTAACACCAGCGTTAAACTTGTTTCGATTAGTCTCTGATGAAGCTCATGCGACGGCAGGAAAGGACAGTGTGGAACAATTCAATTCGAACGTTTAGCATTGATTGTTCACATCATCCTTTATAGTTAAAGGGAAGGAAGGGGTTAGGAACAAGGCTGGAATCACTAATTATTCTCTTTTTCCTCTTTACCACTCTTAAATCACTCCCTCGGCCAACTAACGAAGATTCAGTTAAATTATCAAGGGGAGGAATGCACATGTCACCCTAGCACAGATTCGACACTATGTGGATTTAAAAGGTCACCTAGGATGATTAAAAATTTAAACTCCTATGTACGGAAATTCAATTGTGCATGCTCAGCTGGAGCTTTAATGTGGTAAAATAAGAAGGACGAAGGCAAATTCAAATATTATCCATTGTTCACATCAGGGTCCCCAATACAATATGTACAGCATGAATCTATTTGGTTTGACGAACTGAATTTCATAAAAAATTTCTTGGTACTTTCAGCCCATCTCATTCTGCCTCCAATTATGTAGTAGCGATTAAAATCGGTCTCAAAAGTTGAGACCGGGACCGAGAACGAGACCGACTGCAGTCGGTCGTCGGTCTTGGGATTTGAAGACCGATTTCGGTTGCGGGTTCCAGTAGTTAAATCAAAGACCGAGACCGACACCCGACCGGGCTATCCCGAAAGACCGAGTGCCTATATGTTGCAATGTTAAGATTCTAATTATCCCTAAATTATAAAGAATATCACGAAATATCTACAGTTCGTTATCAGTACATCTTTTATTTGATATTATAGCGGTTAATGAAAAATTTCCATATTATCCCAACATTTCATGAACATTATTCGCATCTTTCAGTGGGCACCGCAAATTCTTAACTATATTAGGTTCGCCCAAAGAATTATTTTATAGGTAAACTCAACTAATTTACGAGACCGATAGAGACCAATCTAGAGACCGACTCAGGGTTTTGTATATTGTATTGTGTATACTAACTCTTCGCAACTAAACCACACCAACCAAACTAAAACAAGCTAAAGACCAGTTTCGGAAAACATCAAATTTGAAGTTTCACCGAAATCAGTTTTGGAAAAATTAACATGGGATTTCCCATAAGAAATTTCTTAAAACAGGCGTCTGAAAAATGAGTTAGAAATTGATTTTCACTATGTGGGAGCATCATTGGGGATGAAAAATCGAAATTTGGCGCGTAATTGTGATGAAAAAAACGTTTTGTAGAAATTATTGAGGAAGGGAAAATGCCACGAAATTGATTTCTGGAGAATTTAACATAGGATTTCCCATGTTTTTTCATGTGCCCAATGGTTCCCCATTTGGTTTTCCTCAAAAAATTCACTCTTTACAACATTTTGCGAAATGACTCAAAAATCAACTTTTACCAGGTCTTATGATCGCCAGTGCTAAAAAATATAATTTTAGGCTTTAAAATTGTATGAAAATTTCAAAACAAAATGATTTCGCAATTTTCCATTTCTATTTTGTTTGTGTACAATTACATCTCACGAAAAACTACAAAATCAACACCAAGTTCATCTTTAAATATGGGATATGTCCAGTAATAATTTCAGCCAAAATTCTTGTAGGAAATCCAAAGCAATTAGAGGAGATTCCTGTATAACACAGGATACATGGCTACAATGTAGACCAAATCAGAAAGTTACAAACGTGTTCAACATATTTTGTTTACATTATTATAGAATCCCAATCACACCCAAATTATTCTCAAAATCACCCATTCTTGACTTGGCTGACCATATAGAATATAGTCTCCTTTATTTGCTTTCAATTTTTTTTGAAATTTTCGTGCAATTTGAAAGCCTAAAATTATAATTTTTTAGCACTGGCGATCATAAGACATGATAAAAGTCGATTTTTGAGACATTTCGCAAAATTTTGTAAAAAGTAAATTTTTTGAGGAAAACCGAAGGGGGGCCATTGGTCGCATGATACCCGTAAAATGAGCATAATATAAAATGTAGATATCATATTAGTGCATCTTTCATACTAAAAGCTTGAAATTTTTCTTTCATCCTTCATCTTTCATTTTATACGCCTGAAACTTGTCTCCCCTTTTCATCTCTCAAGATTCAATACGGAGGTTATCCATGTCTTTCATCTTTCAAGGGAGCATCCATCTTTGATCAACGAATCAATGGAATTAAATGAAATCCACCATTTTGAAATCTGCAGTGAAACTCGTAAAAGGGCTACAAGAGCTTACTGTAGAAAACTGCTTTTGACGGAAACCACTGCATGCTTTATTGACATATTGTCACGAAAACCACTAAAAAGTTTTAAACACGGCTGATTTACAATGTCCCAATCCACTACTCTATGAATGGAATGAAGTTCATTCCAAAAGTAGTGGAAAATATGACTTTTGGTGAAATGAAGCACAGAAATCGATTTCTCATCACAATTTATCATAAAATGAACGTGTAAGTGCTTCATTACCAGTTTTTTGTATTGATGAAAAAAGTGAAAATTTTGAAAATCCCAGAGGGGAACCTTTGGTCGCTTAAAATCCTTCTGGGAAATCCCATGTTAATTTTCCCAGAAAAAGTTTTGGTTAAAATTCAAATTTGAACATCTCCGAAATAAGGTGTTAGGCGGGCAAAATATTGTAGGGTTATTATATGTTAGGAAAGGGTTACACATGCCCTGTTAACCCCAAGCCGATCCGTCGTGGACACCAGACTGAGCCTCCTATTTAGAGTGGTCAACTATTAATTCACTCTCCACTCAATGGAGTGAAAAAACACTGATTACGTTTTTAAACTCAATCGAATGGAGCGAATCATTCTCAATAGGAGACTCACTCTCAGTCTAGTGTATACGAGGGATCAACTCGGCGTGAGGGGCTGGGCAATGATTGCGTATGCATTTTTTGCCCGAAAATCCCCCAGCCCCCTCATCATCAATGGGCGTCATACGAGGATTTCCTCGATTTCAGACAACCCCTCCTACTCCAGTGCATATTCAATATCTCCACAGCCCCTTCACAGGTCATGTGACCCTTCCCTAGCATACCCTAACCCTAAAGCATTTTGCCCGTCTAAACCCTAATTCCGGAACAAATGAAATTCGTAGTTTCATCAAAAATGATCCTGGGAAAATTAACTTCCAGAAGGATTTTGAGGTGCAAAAGGACCCTCTTCAAAATTTTACCGTCATACGAAAAACTGGTAAAAAGCACTAAACCTTAATTTTATGACCAATTATGATGAGAAATCGAACTTGCGCGTTTGCTTTCACAAAAATCGTATTTTTTATAGCTTGTGGAATGAACTTCACGGTTCGTCAATAGGCCTTCTTCATCCCGTGATTATGACTAGTTTCTTTTAATTCACTGGAATAAACGTCCTTAAGTTTATTATGTAATGGTATGAAAATGAGCATTGTGAAGTGAAGGAAAAAAAGCTGTGTGGCTTGAGAAAAAAAGCAAAAAGCTGAAAAAGCATTGTGGAGTTACAAGATGGACAAAACCAACTTGCCAATCAAACTTGTGACGGAACCGTGGAATCTAAATCAGAATCGCTTCGAACGGAATTGAGGAGTAAGGAGTAATTTTCATTCAGGAATGGCCAAAATGACAACTAAGGTCTTTCTTGACAATTTCACATTTCGGCTGTTATGGCTAACCAATTTAATGGTTTATGACGTCCGAAAGCTAGGAATTCGGCTTGCAATAGCTGAAAATAGTCGGTCACTTGCACGAATAAATTATGTATTTGAAACATGAATTTGTGGTGTTTTTAGATTTAATTATGCTTATGTTACGTAGAAGTGAAGGCTAATTTTAATAATTTATTTGCTAACAGGTATCGCAATTTAAACGCTTTGGTGGAGTCACAACAGAGGACTTAGTTCACAGGATTTTGAGCCGGGTGCTTGACAAGGCTTGGCCAAAAGTACTAGGCTCACTGCAAGGACGTAATAATTTTGTTTAATAAAAATTTTGGTAGTAATCGCTTCAATAATTTTTCTTCAAATGTAGGATTTTGAATGGAGTCGATGCCATTTAAAATTTTTCTATCAGGTTTATGTCTTGAGTCTTGATAGAAGATATGAAAATCTAAATCATGATGCACAGCTGCTTCATCAACTCTATTCAAAGGTTTATAACCTCTGTTAATTCGTTCTTTGTACCCGATCCAAGATAATTAGATCCCGTAAAATGAACTTCATCAATCTATTTACCAATAGTATCACAAAAATCTCCTCCAAATGCATCATTTTTGATAAATCTAGACTTCTTACTACAACAAACCGTACAAATTGCTTTCATAATCCAGCGTGTATCCGTTGATTTTATTTCTTTTTAGATTCAGTATCAACTTTACATTTGAGACAGAACACTATTAAATAGACAACTATTTACGCAACAAATTTGATACTGTGTGAAGTGTATCTATCATTTTGAGTTAGTCCATTGTAAATTTGTTTCAAGTGAAAAATATTTTGTACTTTGTTGTGTCTAATATCTTTGCAAATATAGTTGGTAAATAAGCAATACCGATAATATCTTTATCAAGTTCAATCTTTAAGGTCACTGAGTTGTATTGTAATTTGTACTTTTAACCTTTCTAGCTCCTATAATTGTGAACTGTTTCTTTTGTTCCAGATTTTTAAATTTGATGATTCTTGTACATTGTGTTTGTAGGCCATACGGACGCATTTTGTCTGCATGCAACAACATTCGAAACAATTTAGGCTGTTTTTCAAAAATGACTCGAAATTCAAAATTGGAAAATCCTGGGATTTTCACTGAACACAGGTACACATACCATCCCTTTGGCCTCGAAGTGATGAAAACTTTCACGGTCTGTAACTCCGGCAAATGTGAATCTCAGCACCTAGGAGTTCGGCATTGTTAATGTTCCTACATGACCTTTTAAATCCGCATAGTGTCAAATCTGTGCTAGAAGATGTGGGACCCCTCTTGTTAGTACCCTAACTCTCTGTACTAATCCTTCACATGGAGAGCAACAATACTTTTCCCGTATCCCGTTATCACCGACATGCTACCATCATCCAACCACCACAGTGCTCAGCACTCACACTTGGACAACTCTAATCCAATACACAGTACAGCAACAACACTTCCACTCAACAAAACCGCAATACTCAAATTTACAGACCCCGCACACAGACAAGGATATCTTCTTGTATGGCAGTACTATATATCCTGTTGTCAGGCTTATTGGATTTATTTATTATCAACATTACGAAAATCGGATACCTTTATACAACTAGCATTGTCTTTCTACTTACTGACTTTATACTATTCTTATTACTATATGTACTAAAAATACTTTTATCATTTTTAGGGGGGTTTAATTTTACCCATGTAATAGTATTCTGTCATCAAACGTCTATTATTATCTTAAATCGTCGAAGACTAATAATTAGAGCGCTAATTACCGTTTCGTTTTTTATATACGTTTAGGTTTTGTTAAATCAATGTATAAAAATCCATATTCTTCTTTCCAAGCATCTTTACAGAATTTTCGAAACTCGTTTAAAGTAATGTCTCTTGCAACTCTATCGTGCCACAAATTCTGAACATGTCTTTCATCAAATTCGAATAAAATTAAAAGAAACTTTCTCTTATTGATCATCTATCAAATTCAAAGTATGACTGTGAGAGGTAAAAATCAACTAGAATGTCTACCTCGAGTAAAATATGGTTTCTTTATATATCAGTTTCTATTATTAACTGTAACTAAAACTATCATCAAAAACTACAATAATTTTTAGATTTTTTTCAGTATCACAAGGATCAGGAATATCTTCTTCAGAGCATAGAAAACTAACAGAGATTTGGTTTTTATTTTTTGTTAATTTCGCATAGTGCTTAACGAATATGAACACATGAATTTCTGATCCAAATCAAATCTTCAAATCATAAAGTACTTGAATGTTCTCTCAACTTAAACCACATGAAAATGCTAACAATAAACACTTTTTTCCTGAATCACTTGCTCCAATAAGTAGACTTCTAAATGAGTTAGGAAGTTTTTGATGTCTAATAATCGTATCATCCCGGTTAAACACCATTTAAATATTCTATTTGTAATTATAATTATTTCATTTATTTTCATTTTATTTTATCCATTATATTTTACGTTTGCACATTTATTTTATCATTATTCTGTTATTTTAATTTGTCGATTTGATTTTATGTTTACACATTAAATTTTATTATTATTACCTATACGGTAAATAATTAACTTCTAGTAGTTCTGTGGAAGTGAAAGCAAACTTAGTTGATTACCGTTTACAACTCTTTTATTAGAGTACCCAATAAAAATTGTATTTTTGTAACTTTATCCTTATTATGTCTATCAAATTTGTCTTCATTTATGGATATTTTCTGAACATCATTCTACAGTAATTGTTTCATACTATCGATGTGACTACGTCTGTTCTTTGTAAAATTACTTCTAAATCCCATGAATTTACAAATAGCGTGTCCATTATTATTTGTATCAGCTGCATAAATTTTAGGCTCATTTGAAAATCTCCTCAGATCTCCTTAGAACTTTGAATTTTCCAATCTCCAACTAATTTACCCGTCTTTATTTCAACTTCGTCATTATCAGCGTAAACTACAAAATCAGTATCCATATATAAAACGAGGTCATTTTTGAGGTCAGGTTTGAAAATGCTGCATGCAGTTCAACTTTGATCTCTTGTTTTGACCCGAGGTCAAAATTTGATTACAATATAAATACACCTATGTATTGTTCATTTTCTCTGGCTTTCGTTTGGTATATTATACGTGATGGTAGGCCCAGTGCTTCTCGAGTATACCCGGAACAAATGAGGGAAAAGCGGTAATCGCAGTTGGTCCAAAAGTATTGTTTTTGACCTCGGTTTTTGACCCCATCTAAAGCATCAGAGATTAAAAAGTTGGTGTTCTACGGTAAAAATGCATGGGGAATCTCGTGATGCCATTTGTTTTTGCGTGAGAAGTACGGTTTATAAATGCACCCTATAGTTGAACTTTGACCTTAGTTTTTGACTCGAGGTCAAGGTTTTACCGGAATAAAAATAGTCCTATAACCATCACCAGATAACTGGCTTTTGATTGATGCATGGCACATGATTATACACCGAGCGGTTCTCGAGTTTACCCATAACATAGGAGAGTGTGACATCGATTTTATTATTAAGATTTGTTTTTTTACTTCGACGTATTTTGCAGCTTTGCAATATGGAATGTGTTCTCTATTTTCATCGATGTGTTTCGTAATCAAACAATAAGTAATTTCTTATACCAATCTTAGGATCTTTTTTTTGCAAATAGCACTTGTTCGTTTTACGTCGTATTTTAATTCCAGAAAGACACAATAGAATTTTTACCCCATTTAGGTTTTGTTAGTCGTCTTTTAAAATCTTGAGTACAGATCTCACGATTTCCATTTATTAGAAAATAATTTTATCAGTATGGACCTCTGTATATATATTTCCCATTACATTTTTGTGATAGTAATTTCAAATGTTTAGCTTTCCTTAAATAACCATCTCTTTGACAAACATTATTATTATATCACATTCACTTACGAATGAAATACGTTTGAAAATCTGACATCTGAAATCTTAACTCTAAAATCTAGGATACAATCAATGAATGATGGTATTTTACCTTCAGCTGTGGAATTGAAAGATTTGATTGTATCCGGTTTAGAAATACAACTACAAGAATATAATAATCTTCGCCGGATTAATCAGGGAACAGAATAGCTATACAAAATATTCCAGAAAAAATGTTGCTGAAAATATAGCAAAAAAATATTTAGCAACTCGATACACTAGTTTTTCGTTAGGATTGAAATGGGACGATGAAAGAAAGTAATTATAAATTAGGTTTATGTCCCTTAGATATTGAAAAGCATAGTAATATAACTATAGATTTCGGTAACGGTAAAGTATATGGTCCTGTTGTAGGTACTGAAGGTATACGGAGATTATTAACACAAGGCAAACTAAATAAAACTGGTGAACCAACAGTAAGATGGAAAAATGTTACGACTTCTAAAAGTCTCGATAGATTTAGAAAAATGATAAAAAAACTAGAACATGCTATAAACAAAAAGATGGAAATTGGATTCGCCGAAGTAGTACAGTATCAAAATGGAATGAAATAATAAAACAATTCCTAGATAGTTTTACAGCAAAAAAATTGAAAAATATTTAAGGATCTGGATTTACAGTGATCGAAAATGACCCTGAGAAACTACGAAAGACTTTTTGTAATTTTAGGAAACAAAAGCTGGTCATACTACTGTCACAGATGAAGACTTACAAATAGCTAGTGAAAATAGAACAGTAGTATAGTTAGTGTTTGTGACACTGTAAAAGTAAGACATTCTCAGAGTCATGAGAGACCAACAAAAATATTTTAAAGCTTGGCAAGAAAATTCGTTATACAGACAGTTCGTATCCGATAATACTGAAATTAAATAATTTGTTATTACAGCTATAGACATTGATGAAGGAGAAACGTGTCCCTGATGTTTGTGCAGGTGAAAATATATTTCAAAAATTAGAAAACCAAATCTTTTATCCTATCGAAAGAGTTTCCAAACTAAAGAATATCACAGTTTCTTCGAGATCAAAACCGACAATCAAAACTAAAATATACTAATAAATATTTTAGTAAATTAAAATATAATTAATATATAGGTACTTTTATGAATTATTCAATGGATAAGACTACTTAAAGAACCAAAGAGTATTGAACCCAATTTAGATATTTTACAGCCATTAGAAAACAAACAATAATGTGAATAAGATATTTTCGACCAGATCACCATTTCTTGTGCATTGAAGTATTCAGTACATTGAGTATAGAGATATTAGAGCTCAGCTTGAGCTACTTAATTGTGAGTCTAGATCAATTACATTTTATTAACGATTACGTAATGCTGGACAAATAATTTGTTTAGTTGATGTGGATTTGTAAAAATTAAGAGGTGGAAGGTATGCAAATACTGATGCAATGTGTTTAGCGAATAGCAGTCTTATGTGTAGAGTATAGTTATTAAAGGAAGTGTTATTGCATCTTACAATGCTGCGTAAATAACTACGACATTAACCAATTTATTGAAATCTGATTTGCATACTTCTGAAAGTATTGGTCAAGATATTGGATAGACTTTAGATGATTTGGCATTAATGGTTTCTACATACTGAAAACTGATGTTCATACTTCTGAAACTATTGGTTAAAACTTTGGATGGACTTAAGATGATTTGATATAAATGGTTGCTATACCTAAGATTTTCTAAGACATAAAATGCAAAAACACTGAAATTTTACCTGGTAAATCTAAATTACCCATGAGAATCCCTGTAAAACAACGAAAGCAGATCATCCTTGCAAAAGCTTCGTCCATTTCATTTTCCAATTGAAACTGTCGTAAAATATTGATTTCTGAATCATTTTGAAAACCGTTTTCATGTTCAGGTGGGTCTTGTTGAGAGCTTCATTTTGAAACAAAATTTGGTTTGAAAATACCAAATTTAAGAATCACTGTGAATAAACGACTTGTCATCATTAGTACTCATTGACTATGCGATCATTCAATTCAGGTTTTATCATTTCTATGCTTAGCATTGTGGTCTAATACCTGCGTTGAATTCCCATAAAATTTCAAAATCATGAAAATATTGATTCATTTATCCGGACTCAGAATGCTTAAATTCCCAAAGGAAGTTGACATTTTTCCTATAAGAATGTATGGGGAATGCATCTAAAAGCGTTTAACATATAGAGCCTCAGTAATGACATACATTGAAGCCACCATTAACAATAATAATAGAGTAAGGCTGTAGTGTGGTGCGTTTTAAATCATTGATGTTCTATTATATGGACCAAATACAGTACTCACAGCCTAAGGAGTCGGTGGGAAAAAGCAGAAAAAAGCAGCATAAGACGAGGTAAAGGACGATAAAGAATATGGAAGCAGTAGAAAGCGGAATAGGAGTTCTCGCTACTTTGCTTTTTTGGCGTTTCTCCCCTCTTTTATACCTCTTTTATACCTCTATATATTCAAATGAGAAAAGCAGCAAAGCACAGGAAAAGAAGCAGCTGCAAACAAGCATCAATGAAGCAAATAAGAGGCGGAAAAGAAGCGTAACCACCTAAATACCATAGAGATGCCTTGAATTCGCACAGGCTGTACGTAGATAATCATTCTGACCCATTGGAGGCTCTTTTACAAGCGCGCACACATCTTAGGTTGTTATAAATTGTAGGCAATGCTATGTCGTAGGGTTCGTAGGAGAGAAAATATGACTTCCCTCTCACTCTCATCCCATTTACTCTTTCATCCACTATTATTACTATTGCTAAGTCGTATTCCCATCATTTCATATTCACCATATTTTCAACAACATTTCATCAAATTATGGTTCTTATTTTTGAGAACGGACTTAATAATCATCACCATTTTATTCCTCACGCATCAAAAATTTATTTTGATTTATTTTTTTTAAACCAGGGCATCCCCATCATCATCATTACCTCATCATCTAGAATCTTTATATCATTCTTGGTCTTATTATTTATATTCTTTATTAGGTTGCAGAAATTTAGGGGGGCTCTAGGTACCCAGCTAGTATTTTCGTCATCACCAACGTATGAGGAAGTAGAAGAGCTTGTGGGACACTGGATATGGGGCTGCGAAGATCGGCAAAATGGTCGCGAGGTGAGAAGCAAGGTGCGCGCTGAAACACTATTCTTACTCAGTGCTTAGACTAAAATCAAATTTCCGTTATGAATGTTAGTCGTCGGACCAGAAAGCAATTAGAAACAAAAATTAAAAGCAGTAATAGCTCAATTGTGATACCCAGTAGCGTTAACCAGTATAAAAATAATAAGTTATGCGGGGATCGTTACAGTAAAAATTAGGAAAGTAGGCAACATGTTGTAAAGTTTCTCGTTCTTCCGTAACTAAATTATTAAAAATACTTGAATCTCATGTAAATGAAAACGTACAGTTCTAGAACTCTCCTTAGCACTCAGAGAGCGTGTTGTAAAATCTATACCATCGAATGATAATGTGTATTTCAGAATCAAAGGTGACTTGAGGCGTAAGTTAGAAAGCGAGTTCCAGTATCACTTGCTTCAAAAATTTCTTAATAGTAATGTGATTGAAATGAAAACTTTGTCAAATAGTTGTGAGTGATTTCCGGTGTTTTGTAGCTCCAACGCTCAATTTAGGCTGCTTTTATGTAATGTGAACCAGTCAGTTGATGAATCTCCTTTTTTGATTGTATTATGTTTTGAATATTGGAAACCTTGAAGGAACTGGAACTGTTAGGAATACCTTGAAGGGTTCCGTAAGTCAAATTCAGTCATTAGAATCTACGGGTTTTGAGTTCAAAAAATTTTAACACTCTTACAGTTAATTCCTTCAGTGAGAAGCTTCATCAAATGCGTAAAAAATTCTTATTTTTCTTGTAAAAAATGTTGTTCTGATGGGGAGTGGCTAGATAGTGCTGTTTTGCTTACGGATATTGCGGATTTTGCTTCTCAGAAAAATGAAGAGTTGGGGACGTTAGTTGGGGAAATACCGTAGCGTATGCAAGTCATTCTTGGCATGCGCACGATATTCGTTAAAAGTTACATGCACGTCATGTTAATAACCTCTATGAGAGATTCTTACAAATGCAAAATACCATACCACGTGAGTTTGCTAGAAAACCGCGTAGCCTTAAAGATTTAGGTCACTTTAAAGCAACCGAGTGTAGATTGTTTTTTCTCTACACAGGGTTAGGTTGCTTACCTGGAATTTTGCCGAGTTTGGTCCTCAGTCATTCGATTCTTCAGTCATATGAAGTTTTCTGCTGCTATTTTTATTTTGAATATTAAGAAAGCTGCTCACGTGCCTACTAAAACTATAGCGCAGCAGTTACTGAACTCTGTCTTTAATGACTGCAAGCGAATTTATTGCCCAGAATGTCTAGTTTATAAGACCATTCTCTTCTGCACTTACCTACTGATTGTTTAAGCTATGGAGATCTTGAACATTTTAGTGTATTACCTTTTGAAAGTTTCATGCGCACGCTCAAGGGTCGCTCACTCTCCAATCAACTAATCAAACTAACCTGATGGTCATCTTTAAATATTATAAGCTCACCGGTGAAATCACAGTGATATCATAGACTAGAGCTGGAAGATGCAAAGCTATTAACAACAAAACAAGAAATTATTGATTGCGGTTTACTTTCAAGTTTTCAAAATCATTTTTTGGTATCACTATCATCTTTATAAATAATTACTGTTGTTGCGCCCATCCCTTTGGTTGGGTTATAGACGTTACAATTTCTTCCCCTTCAATGACCCGATGCACCGCTAGAGGATACTTTCGTAAACTCCGTTTTCTTTGTTTATTAACTAAGTACTTTCGTAGTTTTGTGACGGCTTCGACTTCAAATTTTCATGGATTCCATCTGCTTCGTACCCCGCTGCCTTCATCTGTGGTCACATCTGTTCCGCCGGTTTTGCTACGTTTTTGACATGCTACAGATTTCGTGATTTATTATTCCTCTATTATTTCGGTTTTTAACTCTCCTGAAGACTCGATTGCCGCCACTTTTATTCTTGCTCCTCTTGTTCCTGAGTCTCATCATGCCTCTTTCCCTAAATTTATGGATCTATCCTCTATTGAAGACGTCGGCCCAGCCAATTTTCTTCTCCTTTCCGTGTAATGTCTGTTGTGCAATGTAAATGGTCATGTTATCCGCAACTTGCAGTGTGAGACGTCACCAGCTCTTCTCAAAGAGCATCACCATGGACCGCTGCCATTACTTCCTGCAACCGGGACGCTATGTAGTTGACTGTCCGTCTCGTCGTCATCCAGTCTGATGCTCTGCTTCCTTTTTTGTTTCACCCAGTAAGTTTTTGCTTGTGCTTTGTCTTGTGATAGTTACCCACATAATTTATGTATCTATTGGCTTGTAGTGTTTAATTGTATTTTGCAGCTTGAATAAGTACCTACCTGTTTTTTTCTTCTAATTGCTTGTTGTATTGTGCATGTCGTGTATCGTGAATGTGGCCTCATGCGGCTTTATTAAATTTTATCGTGTATTTGTATTTTTGTGCCCCTAGTCTGAAATCATGTGCTTTGTTTGTGTTTGTCCATATGTTTCAGCATTGTCAGCTGTTTGTTTGAATTGGTCTGTCTCGCATTTGTTGAGTTGTCCAAAATTTCACACAGTATATTTCTCCGCCTTGTCATTAGTTATGATTTTTTCAGTGGCGTGCCATGCCAATTGGTTTTTCTTATTTGTTTTGCTGATGTTCGTATTGGTGTTTTTTTCAGTCATTGATGCGGGGGTAACAATTTTATGGGCGCTGGAGAAGTTACAGTAGTAGGGTTGTACGTATGAATCGTTCGTACATTTCAGCAGCCGAGGGCCTATTTGCCTATGTGGCTACTGAAAAGGGATGGATGTGAAGGTGAGCGAGCAGGGAGAGCTCTAAGAGAGTGCACGGAGGCTTCGTGGAATAAGCATCCCGCTAGTATTCTCCCTCATACATTGGTTGTCATTCATCAAATAAATACGCAGTTCCCGTCGACCCAGATAATTACTGGCATATTGTATTGTATTGCATTGGAGGCACATCAGAGGTGCTAGTGCTAAGAGCTGACATCACCATCAAGCCTCGTGGGCTAATTTGGTGTTTGATGAGACCTAATTTGTGTAATGTGAATTTGCACTATCAGAGCGTACGTGTGAGTGCACGCTTAGGTTATTAGGGGGCCGCATGTGACGGACTAGTCATCAGAGCTTGAGACACTGACACTCCACATCCCATACACGCATGCCTTTGCCCAAGCCGTGACCCCTCCTATGGAAAAGGGGACACCGAGACACACGCTTACGGAAGTGTGGTCTCACCTCAACATGGGTTCGCTATTAGAATCCCCCCGCAGCTAACGGACACCACTCACCCACACCCTTCCAAATAGTACCTACATTTAGTCTTCTGCTCCACAGGTATCAATCGCCCCCTTTCAAATTGCTGTACACAACTGAGAACCACCCCCGTACTAACACCAAGCCAAGGTGGATTTGTGAGGCAGTCCTCCAGGCATCGAACCTGTTACCTTCTGACTGGAGGCCAATTGCATGACCACTGGACCAGTCTAGGCTAATTAACAGGCATATTAAAACAGGCACATTATACATTTTGTAGGGATTTCCCCCGTCATGTTACACTTCAGGTACATACATAACCTCCCTTCTTTATCATACCCACTTTTACCAAAACTTTTACGGAACATTCCATTGAAATATTTGTTGGTTTGACAACAGCTTTGCCGTTCACTACAGCAGCTTAGCCAACTTGATAAACTCTTTTATTCCAGGAGGATTTCGCACAACGTCCGCCACGTGTTCACACAGTTCATACATACATATGTGGAAATACATACAAGAACATACATTGAATGTTGGTCTGACAAGAGCGTCGCCTCTCACTATAAAAGCTTGGCCAAACCTTAGCATGTAACGCACATATACATTGGCATGAGACGAGCTGGGCCACGCCCTATGTATTGTGTAAAAGTGGCTTAGTAAGAGCTTGGCCAATCAGTTTTGCATGGCTCACATATCCATTGGACTAGCTGGTCATGTATCGTCCCAAAGTGGGAATTCTTCGACGGGTGCACAAGCATTTCTAAAAATATATTGGTGCACATTCTTACACATAATAAGCTAGAATTCGCGGCCGCTAATCCCGCTACACCACATACGGCGATCTGTATTTTCTAGCAAGTTATTGTGCACCAATATATTTTTAGAAACGCTTGTGCACCCCCCGCAGAATTCCCACTTTGGTATAAACTCACACAACGTGTGGACAAAGCAGCTAGTCTCGTGCAACCATCTTACTTCTTAACTTACTACTACTACTACTATTCTTACTACCTTAATTTTTTTCATAAAACGAATCTTTTCGGCCTCGGGACAGTTCCAAATATTGTTTGAATGTGCACACGATTACAAAATCTCACTGAACAGAATATTACAGGTGCAGTAAGTCCCTGTACGTAATGCCACTTACATTAAAGGTACTTTGAACAGTACAATAGCAGCATCTGGTATCTTCTTTAACATGGTGTACACCAAATTTACTGTGCAAAACATGGGCGGATAAAATCATGCGTGCATATACATTCGCTAATACTAACTATAGATTGTACATAAGGTGTTCAGAGCTCCTGTGTGCATACTGTGTGTAGCTCTTACACCACATGTTTTGCACACCACGGATGCACCAAATCGTATCTGCGGTCACATACAGCACGTTCTTTGCATGAAGCTTATGCCGAAAATTATTTACGTCAAGTTTGTACAACAAATGTAGAAATTCATGATTGCACATTCTGTCGCTAAAAATAAACTTGTTGGAGACAACACTGGTGCGAAAAATCCTGCTGGCACGTACTGCCTTTTACACAGAACGAGCTCAGTGCAACTCATGCAAATTATTTTGCATATACGGGAGACTCCTCCTGGATCGGTGTTCTCCCGTTAACAGTTTTGGTATGTATCATTTGGTGCATCTAGATTGGTTTTAATGAGTACCCGTGTGAATTTATGCTAGCGTTGACTTCTCTCGTTAATAGTTGCCGTTTGCTCCTTTTGGAACATTCTACTTAGAAACCTGGTCGTAATAATTTAGCCAACACGTTCCATGATTTTAATGCACACCAACATAAATATCTTATGATTTAGTTCTCTCCCTTTAACTATTGTGGTATTTCGTGTTTGTTGGATATTACTGAGAAAATTGATTGAAAAAAATTCACCAACACGTATCTCAATTTTAATGTCCACCTATGTGAATTCTTGGCCGTTTAGTGCTCTCCCTTAAATATGTGTGGTATGTCTCATTTGGTTCATTTTACTTAGAAACCTTGCTGGAACAGTATCAACAACATTTAGATTTATTTTTATGAGCCCCATGGTGAATTCCTGTTCCTATGGTGCGCTCCCTTTCATGTCATTCTTATGTTTCATTTGGCACATTGTAGAAAGAAAATGTGGAGATATGTGGTACAGATACTATGAAATAATAGTATTTCAGCAATTTAGATGGCACCTACAGTAAACCAGTGCACAGCTAATCATTTAATACTAATGCACAGTCCACTAATATTAAAAAATTAATAGTGCACCCATAGTAAACCTAAGGTAAAGTGCATCAATGGTAAAGCAATTTGCAGTACCCCAATACTAAAATGATGTATTATGCACCAACAACAAAGTAATACACAGTACATCAATAGTTGATTAACGTAGATTACACCAACATTAGACCTTTTGAACCAATTTATAGTGCAGCAACAGGAAATCAATGAACAAAAACAATGTACCACTGGTAAACCAATGTATTGTGTACGAATAGTGGGAGCAATGTACAGCAAACTATTGGTAAGACAGTGTTCAATGCACCTATAGCAAATCAAATCAGAACAACAGTAAGCCAGTGCACATTGCACCAAATCATAATGTAATGAAGCGTAAACCAACAGTAAATCAATTTTGAGTGCACCAATGATAAAGCAATAGTAACCGAATTCATCGTAGATCAAGAGGAACCAGCGCACAGTGATCCAATATCAAATCAATACAAATTGTAATAACCCAAGAGATAATGAAATCACAGTAAAATAATAGTAAAACAATGCACTATTGTTGCGTGTGCACCAACAGTAAAGTAATTTTCAGTGCACCAATGGTAAAGCAATTAAATGTAAACCATCAGGAACCAGTGAAGAGTAAACATATGTCAAATCAATTGAAATTGTAATAACCCAAGAGATAACGAAATCACAGTGTAATAATAGTAAAGCAATGCACTATTGATGTGTGTGCACCAACGGTAAAACAATTTAATGGAAACCAAGAGGAACCAGTGTACAGTAAATCAATGCCAAACCAGTGTAAATTGTAATCACCCAAGAGATAACGAAAGCACAGTCCAATAATAGTAAAGCAATGTACTATTGCTGCATGTGGTGTTCAAACGTGAACGTCGGCCACATTGAGCAGATTGGTCAGCCAGGTTACTGAGGGTGACATGATCTTCTTAGTTATGGCAAGTGATGCATGTGTTTGTACATAGCAGTGGACATCTCACCTATAATGGCATGGCCTCGAATATATGTGTGGAGTTATGTGATCCGGTGGCTTCATTAATCGTTGGCATTAGCCGTGTGCACATGCGTGTTAAGGTCCTGGCAAGTCAATCATATGCACGTGCATGTTGAAGTCCTGGCAAGCCGTATGTACACCTGTGTTAAGGCCCTGGCAAGCCCGTGACGTATCTTGGGCAGCCGGTGACGTAAGCTTATGCACACCCGTGTTAAAGACTTGCGAGCCACAAAAAATTATTCAAAAAGAGGGACGTTCTTGTAGCTGCAGATTGAGAAGCGCTTTCCCAATCCCAACCTCTTTATACGTGGAGCACACATACATTGGCTTGAAAAGAGCTTAACCGCTTGGGACAACGCCTATCGACAGCACGCAAAGTACAATTAACAAGGAATCAATTTTTTGCATCATCTTCAGCAAATTAATGGAAGGCGTGCGAATGCTGGTGCAGAGTAAACGCCTTCGGGAGAACGCTTATTTCATTTCAAGGTATTTTTAGCTGCAACGGACTAGTGCTGCAGAGTAAAATTACTCGCAAAAACGCTCACTATGTTAAAAGGCATAAACTCAGCTGCACCAGATGCCGTGAATATATGAGAAGAATAGGAATGTTAGTGCACAGTAAACTCTTACTACATTTCAATATAAAAATTCTGCTGCAACATATTCTGCAAATAATTGGTCCTGTGAATGTTGGTGCAAAGTAAACCTTAGAAATCGCATAACAGACGCATTGAATTACATTACCAGGTATAAACGCAGATACGCCAGATTCCGTACATAAACGGGAGGCTGGCGAATGCTGGTGCAGATGCAGGGTAAACGTCGTTGGGGGAACGCTACACTACAAACCGTAAATGCAGCTGCACAATGTTTCTTAATTAAACCTGGCAGTCGTCAGGGTTCAGAATACCTGCGATGTGAGTGGTTTTACCTACCCACTATATGACCTGACTCACCGACATCTACCGACTGCCGAACTCAACCAAATACACCGCCCACCAAATGGATCTTATACAGCTCCCTAAATTCCATTAACATCTGTCAACAAATAATCCACTACGTGGCCCTATCTCTCATATCCTATGATTACCAACACCTAACAATCTCACAGCTTTACTACCACATTAATGTACAACCCCGCAACAAAATTTCTCAAAATTTTCCCATTTCCCAAATCCTACTAAAACCTAATGTGCACATCTACATACCTACCGGACTCAGTTAAAACAGCAAACCCGTCAAAAAAAATTCCGTGCGGCCTATCGGTTGCCGACAAGATTTACCCCCTCGTTCAGCCTCTCTCCTTAACCCCCTCTCCCCCCTCTGCCAATTTTATAACCTGTTCATCGCAGGTAATACGTAATTGGTACTAACTGTGAATGTTAGTGCAGAGTAAACCTACTCGCAGAAATATCAAACTACTTTACAATGCATGAATGCACCTAACCTATTCGGTATGAAAATGACAGGTTAGCAAATGCTAGTGGAGAGTAAAAATCGGGAGTACGCTTGTAACATTAAAAGGCATAAACGTAGCTGCACGCTGCACCAGATACCAAAAATAAATTTTAGCGTTTGTTGGTGCAACACAAATGCCGCCGGATTGTGAACTACTTCAGTAGGCACATCTCCAACGGCATCAGGCTGAGTACATGAGTGGGAGACGTCCGCGTGATGGTGAACCACAAAGGTCGTCGCACTAGTGCGAACTACATGGCGAGGCATAGTTCCAACTTCACTGTCACTGGTTTCCTTTACATGGGAAGGCGTGCGAATGCTGGTGCAAAATAAAATCCATTGCTAGCACGTGAACTGCATTACAGCATATACTCCCGAACACAGAATTAGTAAATAAATAGGAAGTGTGCGAATTTGATGCACAATAAACGTTGTTGTCAGGAACTAAAGAACTGTATTACGAAGCTTAGACCAACTGCACCACATTTTGTGAAAAAATTCAAGGCTTAATAATGTTGGTGCAGGATAAACCTCCCGTTAACCATTCAAAGGCATACATGAGCCACGTTAAGGAAATGAGTGAGCAGTGTAAGAATGTAGGTGCAGAGTAAAATTTTGACGGTAGCACGCCATCTATATTAAAGGCACAATACCGACTGCACCAGGATTAGTACATAAATGGGAGCCGCGTGAATGTTAGTGCAGAGTAAGCGAGATAGGTAGAATGCGAGGTATAAATAACAATGAAAGTTTTTGCTTCAAGTTCGGCAAATTAATACCAGGCATGCGAAAGTTGTTGTAGCATAAACGTTGTCGTCAGCATGTGAACTATATTACGAAATTTAATCTTAACTGAATCAGGGCCCGTAAGGAATCTTCATATAATCTTAACTGCATCAGGTTCGGTAATTGATCTTCACACCTTCAATTAGTATTCAGTACAATCATTTCAATTTTCTAACCAGTAATTTACTTTTTTCATTAAACCTACCCAAATCACCGAATGCATAAGTTTAGCAATACTAGGTTGTAGCTGAAACATCACATTATTTACTGTGGTGCGAAAACTATTTAGTTTGGCCACCATTTTTTGTGCTGACCAAGAATATCGTATTAGAAATACGTGGCTAGAATTGATATTTAATGAGATGGTGAGTACTTGGTAAAGGCTAGTCGTCAAATTATTTGTTTTCCGTTAGCTAGTCGATGCAACAATTCAGCGGGTTTTTTTGTTACAGGTTTATAAAACTTCAAGATCAGAAAATCAAAGCTTGCTGTTTGCGATTGCACACGACTAGCTGGTTTGCTCACACCTTGTGTGGGCTGTACACCAAACTAGGATTTACTCGACAGCCTTACAAGGAACGAAATAAGAAAACAAATACGAAACAACGACTAGAGTTCGCGGAAGCATATACCTCACCCCGCACCTTGCGATCTGCGAAGTCTAGCCATTTTGTTTTAGTTCTTTTTTCTTATTTTTTTCCCTTTTTAGACCACCGAGGAAATCCCAGTTTGGTGTACAGCCCACACAAGGTATGGGCAAACCAGCTTGTGTACTTATAAAAACCTGTTCAAATAGTAATACTATGTGGACATTGACAACTACGACAGGATGTCGCAGTGTCCTCTTGAGATGCCTCTACTATATGCAGAAGAAGTCAGATTATCCGTGAGTCCGTGACCTCGGAACTGGAAGCCGTTGAACCTTGTTGTGCATGCAAACCGCTTTCAAGTTTCAGGATAATACTGGCAGTTAAAAATCCCACGTGAATGGGTCTTATGTTGTCACAAACGTGGGTGCTAAGGCGTCACCATACGGTCAAGCACGATGTTCAGCTGGGAAAGGCAGCTAAAACATCCACAAATGATAGCATTGTTACTTCCGAATGCTAAATTTTGTATTGTTAATATCGCAGTATTTTTTAAAACTTCCAGCTTGTTCTGAACCAGGTTGATGTCGTCAACTTTACTGTATTTTTTTATAGAA
>WJFA01001438.1:0-21467 GCA_009870155.1 Pseudobourletiella spinata | reverse complement strand
CAACATTCATCACTAGCTACTTAACAAGTTGTGTACGGATAGCCTTTATCAGCACCTCATCATATCTCCAGTTTCTACACACTACATTCTAAAACAAGCACTTACGTTGGCAACGATGAAATCGAGCCGAGCTTTATTCACCAAGTTGTTTCTCCGACCCAAAATTATTTTTAGTATACCATATCAGTTTTTTCGATCAAACATTTGGATGAGCCTTCACATGAGGATTGCATAGACTTGCATAAAATATATAGTCATGTATCAGGAGTAGTGACTTATAGGATTGTCGTTGATCCTCTGACTGAGTCTTGTACGTGGACGGGGATGGAAACGGTAGATATAAATACTGAATGGGAAATGAAATATTTACTCTTGAATGGAATCAGGGATTTGAATAAATAAATTCACAACTCCTCCAGAGGGTTGATTTGGGAAGGAACGAAATTGAATTGATTACGGGCGGAAGTTGAGTCAAATTCTCCTCGTCATGTGCGTTCAGGCAGGCCAAATGCGGGGGGAGTCCCAAGTGGAATAATGGTGATTTTTGGGAAGAGTATATAAATAAAGATCCGTCGTCGTGCTGTACGACCGCGTACGAGCCGAGACATTTACCCTCATCCGCCGCATTCGTGTAGGCTATTCCCAGCCCGGTGCAATGCCCTATTAAGGTCATGGAAAATGTTAACTCTCGCTGCAGTTGCGGATTTACCCCTGTTCTGCCCCTAGACACGGAAAATTGATTTGTTCTCCGTTCCCTTACTTTGACACAAAAGTTAGTCAGTCACTGGTAGAACACAGGCTTGGATTCACCAGGTTGCTCTTATCACACGCCCGGTCCGAAGTGTAGCAATTATCACACACTGTTACGACTACTACTACTACTACTATGGTATAGCATGAGAGTAGATTAATTCATGCCAAGACAACAGGATTTTCCAAAACTTGATATCGAGGGAACACTGCAACTGTTTCCCTCTCGCTTCATCCCTGTATGTCGTATACTGTTACGATAATCTGTCGGCAAAAGGGTGCACAGAATCAATGGGAGAAGTGGATTATACGCCAGTTGAGACCCGTGAAAGACGTTATACTGCCTATTGTGGGAATGCTGTTGGGCTGTTGCGTCTGCATCATGAATAATCTAGTAGGCGACAGAATTCATGTTGATTTCATCCGAGACAGTTTGTATTTATAACAATTATTGCTGGCAGTCCGACTGGTCAATCTTCCCCTTCCCACCGTCACCCCCTTAATCTCATCCAAGGCGAAGATGAAGAAGACTAAAAGTTGTAAGACGAATACTGTGGTCATATGAGTATGGTAATTATTATTGTTATGGTCATTATTATTAGGAGTATTGTTATCATTATATGCATAGGAGGATACTACTCTATTGCTACGGAAAACAACAACAAGAGCAACTGAGACGCTTGTAACCATGGTGCGTCCATCCATAAATTTAACTAAAAAAATATGTATGCACATATGGCAATCGGTATTTACATGTCCTTATCTCTCAAGCCGTACGTATGGACGCCCTTGTGACTACTCTATCTATATATACATATACACATCTATATTTAATAACATTACATCATAACTTATACCATTCATTCTTCGGGCTAGATCTATAAAATAGCATTACTGTCATGTACCCATGCTGATGCATATGGAAAGCGGAAATGATGTACATACATGTACACACCTTTCTTACCTTTGAACTTACACAAATTTGTTAGGGCAGAAGGTAAATGTCGCTTAATATTGTTATTATTAGTCATTATAATACATCATATTATCATGAAGCATTACATGTATTATATCATGGTAACGTAGCGGCTTGAGCCTACACATATGTACATATTATATCTAGGTGTAAAATGAAGATAACCCAGAGCATTGGCATAGTGAGTAGTAAATATAGATATATACATATAGCTTCAGAGTTATATTGTACAGTGTATGAGATGGAGTTGGCAAAATAACGTTGGTGATACCGTACTACTACTACTACTACAACAAATGAGGTAGTCTGTAGGGAAATGATTGCTAAAATATTTATCTACCTGAACCTCGAGCTAAGCAAATGTGTACATATGACTACAAAAAACCCTTCAATGTCGGTAGCCTTGATTCCATATGAAATTTAATGTTTGAGTTTACGTGCGTACTCACGATGCATACATACTTACGTGTATATGTAATAATAAAATAATAAATGTCAAGTCTGTTGTTTCGAAACATGGAACTCTACACTACGCTTTCAAAAACTTTCTCCTTCAATTCTTTCCCGACCAGCAACGAGATGTGAAATGTGATTCAGATTCTGAACGGAGAGATGATTATGAATGATTAAACTGAAGGGAATCGAATCTGTGTGTGTTTGCGTGTGTGTGTGTATGTGTGTGGGATAAGGGTTGAGCTACGTTCATGTCAGATGGCAGCCTATTTTGTACCCTTAAGCATGAGTGCGTGCGATAGTGTGTGTGTGTGTGTGTGAGCATCATCCGTGTTGAGCGTGAGAACAGAATTATATCCCTGTGTAACCCGTGGAGGCTCTACAGGAGGAAAGACCTAATAAAAATTATTGTTATACATACAAATAAATAGTAATAAGCTGAGGAAAACGGCGCCAAAGTTATAAGAGTGTAGGATATATAGTTTCCGTGAATCCGTGACATACAGATGTAAATGTAAATGTACATACATACTGTTAACTCTGCATTGTTGTTACGATGATGGTGCAATAAAACTTCCAAAAAGTTAGTCACACGGGTTGTTTCTCATGACGAATCCCCGCGTATCACTCTGGTGTGTACCAATCCCACCAATAGTTGTGCAATCTCTGGCAGAGGTACGTGTGTTGTGGCTACATGGCACTGTACTCTGCGCTCCTCTGTATGTCTTCATCTACATAGCTACCCTTTCATTTCCCAGTTCAACCAATCAGCAAGTACCGGTGCGGGAGTTTCCGAGAATGGAACTATTATTATACCCATAATGAACACACAATGGAGTTGGAACGGATGAATTAAAGAGCAATGTCAAATAATAATACTTCTACAATTCATCCTGAGTACTGAGTATGAAAGGGTACGGACGTACGTGTATATATATATATATATATATATAAATATATATATACATATATTAGTACATAGATTATTATGATCCCGAAGGTATTACAAAGAAGACGGTGGTCAAGATGAAGATTCTTATATGGTTAGGAGGATTATTACCAGGATTAATGTATCGTGATTATTATTTTTATTATCATCATTCCTATTATTATACATCATTACAATATCCCTCGCCTGGAAAAAATGACAATGTATCGTTACAGTGAGGGGCCCATTGGTTTATCCCCATCTCAAATACTTGGTGATGAGTTGAATGTACTTGAGAGGTTGGAGCTACGCACTTGGTGAAGAAATGTTCGTCAATAAATTATTATTGTTATAAAATGAATCTTCCATATAGTGCTTGTAATTCATATCCAGCTCTGCACATACCTTACCAGCCGACATGATCCCCTTCCCACAGTCAGTATAGTCGCACTTGAGTCCTCCAAAGATCTCGTATACCAGCCGGGCTGCCAACGTTGAATGCAATAATACTTGGCAGGATCTTCCAGGGTAATTCACACAACGCCTCCCGTATACCTGCATGCACACCACCCCTTTCCACTCATTTCCCATTCCGATTCATACTGCTGCCGCCCGGCAAAAGGATCCGCTCATACTTGCTCCGCCATCTTGAACCGGCACATATGACGGGATGTAGAAGTGAGCATATGTGGTGCCCGTGTGAGGAAATATGAAGATCCCTCTTACTCTCTCCCCCGATCATCATTACTTGCACAAATGGTATTTCATGGCTATGACTGCTTCTCAAAACTTGAGCCATTTCGTAGCCCAACGGCACACATTAGGTCTTCCACACAGTCAATATACGCAGGGGTCGAGCTCATTTGCTTTCCTTCCGCCTCCTGCTTCCTCTCTTAGAATTCCGGAGGAAGGCGGATCCAGCAGAGTCCTCGAGTATCCATATTCCACAGTGTGGAGAAGAGAGACCTCAAGAGTCGCCCTAAATAGCATGGATGGATATGGAGGGAACCTTTCAATTTCAGGCTGAACCCTCAAAAAAAAACTCACCTCTCCTTCGGGGACTATTAACGATGCAGATGACGGGAAGCCGCAAGAATCTCCCACTCTCTCTTCCCTCCTGGTGCATTTCAGATTAGTCTTGAATGACTGAGGGATTCGCAAGGAGCTTCACTCCATGGTGAAGATCCATGTCGTTCTCTCTCAGAATAAGAGCGAAGCGAGAAGCAGGGGAAGGAGGAGGAGGAGGAGGAGAGTTTGATCTAGGATGAGTCACTGGGACGGGAGGAGGTGAGAGGGAAGTTTTTACTCCAATAAAAATTCTGGGTCCTCTTATTTTATTTTCTCCACGTTTCTTCATTTTTCCTATCCCCTTCATCCTCCACCATCGTCTTGGCAAAAAGTGTACGGCAGCCCCTTTTAACGGGGTGCCTCTACACGCAAATTGGGGTCTGCCGGGGATCCTGGTGGAGGAGCGAACGACGTACGTAAGACACAATGAATACAATTTACAGAATGAAATGAGCTTCGCCTTCGGCGAAATTAGATGGATGCTTTTCCCTCCTCCCCTCCGCTCCTACAAAACGGAGCTTGGGATCCTGTATAAACAATCCTCTGTGTATGGCTATCCAACGAGCCGTCCGACGCTGGAGTAAGCTTAAAATGTGTATTCTTCTCCTCCACCATGTACATTGCTCTATACGTCAAGGTATACAGACATTACACGTACTACTCACTACAGGCCTTCCCATATCCCTCATCATAGTAGGAAATCCCTGGCCATGGCCACTGTATCTGGGAGCTGCACATGTAAACCGATGGTGCAGAACACACACGGAATGCGGATGAAAAATACTTTCTTCTCACAATTCACATTTCCACCATACATAGCAACAGCAAGTAAGAAGCTCACTCACAGGCCTCCACAGTCCGGATAGTGAAATATTTTATCTCAACAACACAAGTTTCCTTCCACCAAAAGAATCATCCGGGAAAACATACAATGTGTATTCCTTCATCAAATAATACATTTGTACACCGTCAGGATGTGAAAACAGTAGAGAAAATAGAGGAGGTATTATAAATATTCTTTCAAATTCCACAAGGTTCGCTGATCCGCTTTCGCCGCTCCCACTCTCACTCAGTCAGTCAGTCGTCATGCAGCCCCTTTCCCACGGACACAGAGGATGTAACGAAGTAGAGAAGTGATGGGAAAGTACTCTTCAATGACGCCTGCTATATGTATATGTGTTCCGGAGGGTGGTGGTGAGCACCCATACACATATTCACACCAACTCCCCGCAGGCTGTGATCGTAATCTTCTCCGTTGTTTTCCCAGATTTTGACCCGAATTTCTAGAAGCAATAAAAGAGAAAAGATTTTAACTTTACTCCAACAACATCTTGCATGGCCCTCGTGGCACACGGCGGAGCAAAAAAACCTCTCAACAACTTTTCTCCCTTGAACACGCTCGCAAACTCCTCTGTTCAAAGCAGGGGGGTTAACTTGCGCAACAGTCCCGCTTTCCACATTATTTTACGCTCACGCCAGTCACACACACACACACACACACAAACCACCACCACTATTACTATACCGGGAGAACCAACGGGGAAAGGTCACATTAACACCGAATCCCTTACAGATATTTCCTCCCCAAATGAAACACGTCCAATCCCCCTGATCGAATACTCGGCCAACAATGGGAGCAGTTAAAGCCCTATCCTCTAAAATAAATGTACCCATGAACCTTTACATCTTTATCTGGCAATTCCTAAAACGCTTTGCCCCCACTCCATCCTCTCTACAAGCATAACGTTCACATTTTCAGCCACTTCCACCCTACCCTTACAAGTCATTTACTATATGTTCTCCTCCGACTGGAGGAAACTACTACCAGGAGTTCCATACAGGGTCCGAAAATACTCTATAATACTAGGCCATTCATATCTTTTCACAAAGGAGCCCGGCAGAGCAGAGCAGAAGACACACACTGACTCTTGCGCTCCTTGACTGCAAGCGCTCTCACAATCCCACTGTTCTGTATGCTACACAACTAGAACTCTCGGAGCTGGACGCTGCTGGATGGAAAAGTAGAGGTGAGCACCCTCTCCTGAACTAAAACTGGGCTCGCATTTCCCTTCCGCAGCCAAACCAACTCACTCAAGACGGTGCTAGGGCGGCCTTTGTGCCCGTTCGCAAGAGTGAAAAGATCCCCAAAGATTCCCGCACCACATGCCCAACACTGTCTCACAGGAGGGTAGTTCCTCGCCGTGACGGTAATAATAGGGACGATAAGGATGATGATGATGATGATGATGATGCAACCGGCGCTAAAAGAAGAAAATAACCCTCCGCAGGGGTATCGGTAGCGGGAGAGAGCCCAGCTGAATAATCCCTCAGAGTCTATCCTTCTCTCGCCCTTCTTGGAATACCTTGGATGGACGGACGAATGGACAGATTTTGGGAAGGTTAAACTCCAGAGAACATTTTCAGATGGCACAGATGCGAGAAACAAATAGTTCCACCCAAGCCACCAGCCGCACAGCCCTGCTTACAATCCCATGAAAAATCATACAGCTCATTCTTCCAGCTCGAACTGAGGAGGAGGAAGGAGGAATTTCCATCGCATCGTCGTCGTCGTCGTCGTGGAATCT
Source organism: Pseudobourletiella spinata (assembly GCA_009870155.1). Taxonomy (NCBI): domain Eukaryota; kingdom Metazoa; phylum Arthropoda; class Collembola; order Symphypleona; family Bourletiellidae; genus Pseudobourletiella; species Pseudobourletiella spinata. The sequence goes on along the minus strand of WJFA01001438.1, from coordinate 14,707 downwards.
GAAAGGGGATAAAGTTCAGCGGAAGCTCCTGTACGTTACCACACTACCACCAGCATCTTCCAACAGCCTATGACAACCTGTCCCATCTGGAGCACACTCCAATGGAAAAAAAACTCCAACGGGCAGGAGCAGGAGGGACGCTGCAAGCCGATTATATGGCTTCCTCGAACATTTTACCCTGTCACAATTATTCCCCGGCCTACGGTCGGAATGCACATATGCGGTCCACCCAGTAACTCTAGGGGCTCAGGGAGGCGGGCCATCCAGAGCCGCCTACATACTACGCCAGTGCCCATCTCCACCATCCACTACTGGAGCAATAAAAACTGCCATGAAGGGAGAAAGTTTGCATTTCACTCGTGCGTAAGAGCATGAGACAGGTAGACGGTGGATGGCGGTACGGCTGAATCTGGGCTTACAGCAGAGCCACCACCTTTTCTCCTACCCGCTGCTCCTCTTCCCTTTTAACTGCCGCCGAGTGAAATTTTACGATCATGATCATCATGATACATTATAATGAGCAAAGGCGAGGACTTCGCCGGTCCCTTCCTTCCTCCTAGCAATACGTACACGCACCGTGCGGCTATGCACACATGGATATTTACTTGTTCCAAAATTTCGTAACGGCGAGGGAGAAAGAGGTAGCGTGCTTTATCACGGAGCTAGTGTTGGCTGGAATCGTCCATACTAAAAGTGTAGAGGTAGCGGCTCGCCGAGACTGTCTGCCTGCCTTGCCTACCTGCCTGCCCGCCCCCTCCTCTCACAGCACAGCTCAACCGACACCACAGTCACGGAGTTATACATGAGTACACCTACGTACATAAAGGCCAGAACAAGCAAACACAGAGGACCACACCACACACATGCACACATGTAGACGCACACACATCGGCACACATTCAGAGCACCACACACAGAGACGCAGACACAAACACAGAGACATACACGAGCTCACATTTAACTCAAGGAGAAAATAAGCGAAGGTAGAGACGAAACACACTTTTTGGTTCATCAAATATTTGCAACGCATCATTGACAAGGTGAAGTAGATTGCAGAATCGATTTTCTTCTCAAGGGGGAAACCAAAATATAAAAACAAGTAAATGAGAGCAAAAACTTCCATCTCATCTCATCCACGCTAACACATATACAGGATCCTATTCACCCGCTTCCTCCGCAACAACGTTCCCTGGCAGAGACAGAGAGAGCGAGAGAGGGGGAGAGAGAGAGAAAGAGAGAGAGAAAGTTTGGGATGATACCGAACATGAGGACGAGGAGGACTGTCTCAAACTGGAATGAGGGTGAATGGTGGAAAAAAACGCTTTCAAGTGCTCGCCGTCATTCACGCTCCTGATTACAAGGCATAGATAGGGTGAATCCAAGACGTGCAGACTAAGATCTACGGTGGTTGAACACAAAGTTCTTCCCCACAGCACCGGTCATATAACAGTTGGAGCACATCCTAATCCCCAATCATGTCAACAGGATTGTACGCACTCAGCTCGGAAGATAATGAATAGGAACCGCTACGTCGTCCATTTCATACATAGCAGAGCACACAACTGCAATAATGGAAGCGGTATGTGAACCCACCTCAATTTTCTTCAGAATGTCCAGCCCGGAGGTGATGAGGCCAAAAACGACATGCTTCCCATCCAACCTGGAATCAGACCAAAAAATATCATGACAGTCGTGTTATCATCATGACGCACCTTTCCCGAGACGGAAAAAGTACAAAAAAAAATACAAAACTCGTGCTGAGAAATTCTGAAAGTGCAATCATCCTTGCAGATATAAAAAATCAAATAAAATGAAATTACATACTTGAGTGCCAAGTGTACCTTTCTAACTACCATTCGAGTGAAATCAAAGGTACACTCGGTCTTGCTTTACACATGTTGGATGGCTCACGACTACGAGGGGGAGGGGGAAAGGGGAAAACTTTGAGCTGGAACGACTGGGGCAATTTTTCCGAACCATATGATTTGATGAGAGAAGTTTTTTTACAACAGTGCTCGGAGGAAGAAAGACTACGGAAGTAATGCGGGTATTATTTACACCGAAGAGAGAGATGAGGACATGAATGAAGGCACAGTCTCACATCTTGCCCAACTACACAGAAGGGCGGAGAGGTTAGGATACGGTGGGAAGCGCAAACTTTCAGTAGTGCACTTACTCGCTAAATGAAATTTTCTGGTTTAGGAGCTACAACAAAATACAACAAGTTTCAGAACACATCTTCAAATGTCAAAAAACACATTGTGCAACTCCTTGTACGTATGTCTGGCTTTTTCGAGCTCCACGGCTTCTAGCGTCGATGAAACGGTGTTTCAACAACTCTATACAAGAGTAATTATTATTACATTGTAACTTCAAAGGGGAGCTCACATAAACTGAACTAATCCCTGCTTACATAGGCATCTAAGGCACTTGAAGGAGCGTTGCTCTCAAGCTATTAGGTTCATATCGAAGGCCTTCAAAGCCTATTGCAGACCCACTTAAAGTAAATCTCACAGGCTGATGAGTTCATTCCAAGGGCCCAATCCTACAAGAATCGATTCCCTCCGGGCATGAGACCTTGATTCGCAAATTCAACAAGAGAATGACCAAGGGAAATGACGTCAAGTGTGTTGAAGCACCGGATCAATTTTACCCGTGCAAGGGTTTTCACAAAAATTAAGCCCGACTTCTAACTAGTACACAGAAGCTCTTCCTACTTCTTATGCTGCTTAAAAACAATGAAGAGGGCTGCGTAAGAGCATGCTTCAAAGGAATGATTTTGAGGAAATTATAAGGAAAAATCACGACAAAAAATGATGTGCGGTGCACGACTTCGATTTTCACATACCAGTTGGTGGGAAGAAATGTTATAAAGAATTGAGATCCATTGGTATTTGGGCCAGAATTAGCCATTGAGAGGATTCCAGGGGCTGAGTGTCTTAACTGGAAGTTCTCGTCATTAAACTTTCCGCCGTAGATGGATTTCCCTCCTGTTCCATCGCCCCGAGTGAAGTCTCCGCCCTGAGCCATCTAAAACACGGAGTGATGAAAAATTCGGTTAATTCCGATATGAGGCAAAAATCCTAAGACGGCAGTACATATTATTTGCAGTACTTACGCTCAACGTTAAGATAGTTAAAATATTCTGAAAATTGACGGCTGAGATTTCAAACAGCATGTTACCCATTTTTGTTTGATGTACTGTCGATTTCAGTTTCAGTGCTAAACATAGCGCTAACATTGAACTAAAGCTAGAACTTATGTTGATAATTATACGAAGGTAAAAAACACTGATAGGAACTTCTTTAAAGCCATACTTACGAATCCAGGTATAACACGATGGATGACTGAACCCTGATATCCGAAGCCCTTCTCATGTGTACAAAGGCAGCGAAAATTCTCTGCGGTCAAGGGTACAATATCAGCTCGTAGGACAAACGCCATGCGCCCAATTGTTGTCTTTCCAATTTTGATATCCAAGTAAACTTGAGGATTCTTGGGCTTCCGTACTTCTGGACCCAAGGTAACTTCCTGCATGATTAAGAATTATTAGAATATTTTCACCCTTTTACTCACAAGCAAAATTCCTAAACCATATCCGAGCTTTAATTCATACAAACACTGTGATGAGCTTACCTTGCCAGCAACTGGCATGACTTTGCCGGCGGAATTCACTTCAGTTTGCTCTTCATCTCCTTCCTTCTGATTTTCGAGTCCTAGCGTTTCTCCAGCATGCTTTGCTAACCAGCTATCCTCGGCCCATATAGGTCTCGTTGTAAAATCTTTTATTTTCATAGGACGTGCTAGGTTCACTCTAATTGTTCTGCCGAACAGTTCCGAATCATTCTGAAAGAACGATAACAATTCATTTCATATATGGGTGTCCAAAAAGATTTTTGTGGCTTCCTTAATTGAAAAGTTACCATATTATCTATTGCGGCAGAAGCATCTTCATTGCTTTCAAATTCCACAAAAGCAAACCCCCTGTGTTTCTGAGTTTCATAATCTAACGGGATTTGCACATCGGTTATGTCGCCGAACGGTATAAACGCAGCTTTGATGACATCTGCGTCCACCTCGTCTGCTAATCCGCCTATCAAATCAAATTTGCTGCATTAGTACTGGCCGATACATGAATCAGAAAGACTTACATGCATTGGATTCTGGATGTACGGACTTACCCACGTAAACTGTTCGTTTTAATGCCTGTGTGGACATTGTTTATTTTTAATTTCTGTGGCAGTACCCGATTCAGCAACAATATTAACTTAACAGTCAAAGTATTTCCGTGACTCAATAAACTATCTATGTTCGTAACAAAATGATGCTTCCAACTTGGACTTTTTAAACGAATTCAACAACTGTCGCTCTTACTCGATAAACGCACCGGTCTTGGAGTTGGACCTTCCGATCTTCTAACATTTGCACTGAAGAAACTCAAACCGATCTGATTTGGCGCTTCATAAATTATACGGGGAAGAAAGTTTGATTTTCGCGCGTGAGACTACACATTTTCCCTCTGAACGTGTTTAAATGGGCGCAACATTTAGCGTACTTGCATCAGTAACTCAACCCAGCGTGACTAACTCATGCATGTACAAATTGTGGACTTTCTCCGACAAAATTAAACCATTACTCATACCAGGAATAACAGCAACCCCGAGTCAGATAAGACGACGCAATCACATTTATCACTCTATACTTTTATTACTGGAATCTGCTTCCAGATAATATTCGAAAATCAGTACCTCAACTAAGACAGTGTCGTGTGGATGGAATTGCAGACTTTCACGGACTTCGTAAACCATGAATCCCTCTACTATACCCAGATAATTGTTCAATTATGGCTTATATGGCTAATGGCTACACTTTCTTGTATGCTGCACCACAAACACTATACGCATGTACATAGCTAATGATTAGTACGAATATTATGACTCCGAATTCGTTGATGTATATACTCCATTTACAAATTGGAGAGAAGTGTCAGATCGTATCAAGTGATCCTTTATTGAAAAAAATTAGATGCTACGTTGCAAAAAGTAGCGTTAACATTTTGGTGCACGTTACATTGGTGTGATTACTCTAACGTTTAGAGTTAGCATGCGCCAGCTTCTCTTTTCTTTTTTTAATGTGTTTCTTGATTTTATGTTCTCGCTTGGCTGCCTTCTCTGCTTTCACAGCTTTCTTCCGTTCCTGTGAATGTAAGAGAGAAGCAATGAAACTACAAATTTCATGTTAAAAATGACAGAATTAATAGAAGTTGAAAATGCTTGCGTACCTTTTTTTCTTCGGCAGACTCATTCTTTGGCCGATGGCAGTTTTTGAATTTGCCATCACCTTCTTCATCGTCAGTATCTGACTCACTAGTTTCCGAATCTACTTCATAAATTTTTACAGTACCACTATCTGGTGTTTCTCTCTTTCCAGCTGGCTGTTTTGTGTCTGGTTTAGCTTGATTTTGTTTAAGCGCATCTTGCAGATCGATATTATCTATTTCTACTTGGTCAGAGGGGCCAGAAAGGTCAGGTTTGAGTCCCAGTACATTAGTGTATATCAGCTCTTTCCCTCTTTTGGCCTTTCTGATATCTCGCTCAAAATGGGGAACCTAGAAATAGCGTTACCAACTGTAAATTTTCATTCGCAGAGAATTAAGGGGCAACTTGAACACGGAACAAACCTCGTCCATAGTTTTCGGGATGAATGTCTGTCGGAAAACTTCTTTGCTGACGTCAAAGTCTTCAAACTTCTTGGCGGCTTTCAAGATGCTGTCCAGTACAATATCACAGTTACTGTCGTCCACGTTGGGGCTCGTGATGTAATTAAAAATATGTTCATCTTCTCCCACCAAAATGCCTCGTTTTCCAAAAAAGTCTTAAAAAAATCAGAGCACAGTAAATAATTGTGAGCAATTACAAAGTATTTTGAAGGAGCAAAGTTACCTTGGACATTCTTTAAATCACTTCTCAAAAAATCTAAGCTCCGCGGATGATCGTGATCCACTGATTGGGAGACGTCTATGACGTATAAATACTTGAAATCTTTCAAAATCAAATTGAAAGGAGAAAAATCTGCGTGGACCAACCGACAGCTCTTATAAAGATTGTACAAGATGGAGAGGCAGTCTCGGTAAAGTTTTTTCAAAAGCAAATGGACTGGTTCCGTTTCAAACTCCTCGTGTTCTCCCTCGTTGGATGAGTTTTGATTCACTCTGAACTCAGCCAAATGTTCTGCTGAAAAGTCGATCTTATCAAATTTCACATCCTGTAAGAGCGGTGAGGGCCATCCATTTTCTCCGATGAATTCCATTACTAGCACATGAGATTTAAGTATTTTGGGACAAGGAACTAAAACCGTGCCAGTTTGATGAATCCGTGACAAGTTTCGGAACTCTTTTTCAGCCCATGTCCGAACCATTTTCCGAGGATTTTTTCGGCAGTAACCGTGCCGAAATCGGAAGTCACCGCTCACATACTTATCACGAGCTTTGAATGTCAAAATGGAGGTTTTGTAAATTTTTATCGCCAAAGAACTCTGATCTGGTGCGGTCGCATGGTACACATTTGCTTCTTTCCCAGTAGATATGCAACCATCGACACTTCGTATTTTCTCCGTGCTTATAAGTTTGAAAAGAATCATTCGAGTTCTTGGGTCCATTACTTGCTCAACGGTAGCTCTGTCCTGTTTGTCCTTAACCTTCTGTCTGCATGAAACAATTTCAAAAGAAACTAAATTAGTACTTCCTCGTCATAAGAGGTTACAGCAAAACAAAAACACTTACTTGTTTGCGTCCATCTTTTTGCTGGCAATAACCATCCTGTTTGCAGCTGTTGCATCGATATTAGCTCCCTCATATTTTTCCACTTTGATCCTTTGCCCAAATCTTCTGAACATCTCATCCGCAGAGTGTGTCGCAACCAACATCTCTGGCTTTCTCTGACAGTTAGGTCCTGTCTTATCGTCATAGAACTCATAATCGTCATCATCTTCACCATATGAGTCGTCACTGACATCCTCTTCTCCAGGATTTGCATCATGAAAGTTCAATCCAAATAATGCAGCATGGTTTCTACAGCAGTAAAAACACACAAAGTAATAACACACGAAATCGCATAAGTTAAAAATGCTCACCTTAGATTATTCAGCTCCACTGGGTCTTCCTCTACTGGATCGTCAAACTGACCTTCTGCAGGTCCTGACAATTTCAGTGCTTCGAGAGGCACAGTAATCGTACCCATCTTACGGTAATAAATAAAGACAATAACACCGTAAATCTCTATTTATAGTATTTTCCTTTCCTGAAATTAATTTCCTACAGTATTACTTTTACACTTATTCATTCGGATGTCATGCAGGCACTATAGGTGAGGAAAGTTAACAACGTGCTCTCTGTGGAAATTTGAATTCAGCGCTGTATCGTCGTATACTGCATTGTAATATTGTAAAACAGGGTAAATCTGTATAGACAGGAGATGGCGTTTTCGTGCGGAGATTTTAGTTCGTGTAGAGTAGTGGAGTTGTGAAAGGCAATTAACTATATTCCTGCTAACCACCACAACATGCAATGAAAATTATTGATGATACTTCCAGTGTATTAATTAATTTAATCTACTTGGCAAAACAACTTCATTCAACTTTTAATTTGGAGCGATTATTAAGATGCACAGAGCCATAAAATCCAAAAGCACAGAGATATGTAGCATATATCCTTTTATAATCTTGATAAAATCCATGTTTTCAGTGGCGGGTAAGGTAAAAGCAACATCGGACCTTAAACCCTTGTTTCTCATTTTATTAGAAAAAGCACACGCAGCCCTAAAAGCATAATCATAGTACTGAATTCGCATATCATTAACATCTGGTAACATTTTGAGATCTTGGATGAGGCACCTTTAGTATGAGAACCTTGCAGGAGGCATGAGCGTAATGCCAAGAAGCTTCGTTTTGGTCAAAAGCAAGAACTTTAGTTCCCTCAGTGATTGGAGAATCTGAAATCATGCAGGTGTGACTTAACAGTCTTGGCCTTTGTGTGTGGAATGTGTCGGCCACAATGACTCACCCAACGGCGATAAAGCCCAGGTGTACTGTCCTGATTCATGAGTGACCCTTGCAATCTATCAGCTTCAACTTTCCTTTAACTTTTCCTACCTACACAGTTTATTTTTTCTGATGTCTGGTACTCTTAGGGTCCACAAGCATTCTGGATGAGTATGAAAATTAAACTAATCGTGACAGTTTAAGCCCACAGCCTTCTATCTTGCCGCATTTTTCGGGCAAATGCACAGAAACCGGTCCAGTGAAACAAAATGTATTAGATTTCAGATAAGATATCTGTGTAGAGATTTTACTATGAAAATGTTGAGTCATCCTGGGTCTCCAGGAGGCACAGTTGTTGGTATTCTACCGAAGTTTTTTAAAAGAACCTACCTATTTTGGCTGAAAAAAATTAGGAATTTTGGCCACAATGACAAAGGAATATCAAAATTTTCCTTTTGATGCAAACTCTTAAGAAATAACCATGTTCAATTCCAGTACGTTGTGACTAGTGGCTCTCCCGTTTAGTTCTACAGCCACTACAGCATCTGTGAGCATGCATTATTACGTGGAACAGAAAAGTGTGGCGTACGTACCTTTCAGGCACGGAAATCAAAGCATGTTCGTCAAATCGTCTAGTGCTTCGGCGGCGTTTTCATCAGAAACTCTCATGTCCACTATTTGTGTAACAACGTTCCTTCCCGCTCGTATTAAAGTAAAGAATGCGAATTTTTAATCTGACGCTACCCCATTTACCCCATTTAAATTGCATAAAATTCATGATGATTCAATCATCACATAATTTTGGATACCACAGAAAGAAGAAACTGGATCTCTGATCATGGCATTATACAGGGTGTTCCAAAATAATGCCCTGGATTTTTTTTGTGATTAAAGTCGAACCTAGAGCGTTCGTTAGTTATGCGTTTTTCCCCGTCGCAGCCTAAAAAATTTCATATTTCCCGCCAGAATGAACGGTCACCAGAACTACATTGTGGAATGTCAATCACTCCATGATACAGTCCTATTTTGGGAAGGATTCGAAAATCCATCACCATAATGCACAAACCGTGTTTTCGTATGAAATAACCCCATACTACTTGCACTGCGCGGTGTCTATGATTACTGATTACTCTGAGTATTTTGGCTTATCAACCCCCTTCATTACATGCCAGACAATAATTTTCGAAGACTAGTAGTACAGTTTTGAAAGATATTGTTGCTACTTTTAAAAGTAATTTGAGGTGGTACATGGCTCATAATCATGGAAGTACGAAGTGGTTTTCAGTTTCGTAAAAATTGCCGCTGCAATTACAATTGGTTATGTGTTGTATGCCGCCGACGGATTCGCCTCATTTACATGCTCACATGAATGCCCCATTCTTACCGTAATATAGATTCGGAAATTTCATGCGGAATTCGGCACTGAAATACAATAACATGCATGACGTATGGTATAATTGACTACGTATCTCGTCTAAAGCCATGTTAGCCAGACCTTGTGACATATCCTCACAATTATTGTAATCCTTGTCCTAGTGTAACTAAAAAACTTTAAAATTTCACTTAAAGTCCCTCTCCCCTGATGACTCACCCCAGTGCTCACAGAATGGCCCCAGCCTCCAATCTATGGCTGGAGTGGTCACTTGCATCTCACAGTCATATTAAATGGAACAGTGAGAATTATGCGTCATGCGTATTATTTATAGATGAGCTGCATGCATTCTAGGTAATGGCTCTGAGTTGAGCTCATCCGGTTGATGATTTCCTTAGCGATTTTCCTGGAACCCCGGAAGTTTACCAGGGCACGGGAGTTATGATGCTGCTCAAAGTTCCAATTAAACACGATTTCCCTCAAAATGTACTCGTGACTGCTGCTGACTGGACTCAGAGGGAAAATCTTATTTCAATTTCTTCAAAAATACAAGGACCAATCGCAAAAGGAATTTCATGCGTATGACTGTAGATTCAGAAAAAGAGGCAACTGTAAACACGAAGAACAAGTCGTCCCCTCCAATCTAGTCAAACAACAATAAGAGTACACTGCACTTGATCATTCATCATTCCCACTTCTGCTCACTTCCCCCAAGTCTGATGAAATTCAGTCGACGCGCTTTTGCTTATTTATGTATTCTTTAACGCTTGCTCTGCCCCACATAATCAACTCAGGGTTTTATATAATACTCACAGCCTGAACTTCTGGTCTCAAGGAAATTAAATCAGTTTTTTTTCAATGCGGACTGGAGTCACATTCACATACATGTCGCGGCGTTCCACACTCATGAACTTCTGCGTATATAAACTCTACACCTATGTCACGGTTAGTCAGCGCGTACCTTCCTCCATGACTAGCAAGAGATATTTTCCACTTCGCACCCAGGACACTCCATACACATTGCCACATGGTACCCTGATTTGCTTTAGAAGGTGGAATATCCCCTATATATATCTGCACACAAATAAATGGCCAGTTCTGTACATGAAGACCTGTTGCATGATTTTCCAGCATTACTACTACCACATATCCTACCCATAGTAATGACAGCAAGGGCGAGCAGTACTATGACTGTAGTACTACGAGGAAGAGCATAACGCGCTAACAATTATTTTAACGTGTGTACTCGAGCTTCCCAGCCCTCCATCCAATAATTCAGCACTGAGCCATCCACAGAACTGGTTATGGCTAGTGCGTCAGTTCCATGACAATAGGATGTGCCTGCTAGTTCTTTTGTGCTCATGATTATGAAGAACTCGGTTGATGGCCTGGCCGTCGTAATAAAGGCTAGTCAAAAGTTTTTACTCTTGTACACTTCTGCCTGTGTGACAACTCCGGAGTTTTTCGGCATTTTTTTATGTTGACCAAATTGACCCCAGATTTATCCCATGGGATTGTTTACTACAACCCACACTCCAAGTCTCGAACAAATCGGCACCTGTGACTCAAGCAGACGTGAATTGAATGTGCTTTGGATGGGAGGGGGTAGGACAATAAGGAGTGATTTTTAGCTACGGATAAGGTACGTGCAGTGACGTTAGCAGTGAAACTGACTCCCATATTCAAAAAGCACACTGCTACAAACCTTTCTTATACACAGCTTCGTCAACACGGTCATTACTGCACCTCCGCTCGCTACTCCTGGGCAGAACAACAACAGAAGACGCTGTTGGGTGAGGAGGAGGAGTGGAAATAAAGCGTATTGCCTAAAAACAGTGTATCAACAATCAAGCTCAGCTTCTCGTACGATGCACACATCAGAAGGTGGGAGGCTGCGTGTGTGTGAGCACTGTGAGTTGAACGCAGAGAGATTCTTCTTGAGGGTACAAACGTCCTTCAGCGCTAACTCAGAGTGAGCTAATGTATGTGTGAACATATACATACACATACAGATACATGCATACACAGTTCCCTAATACGTGGCTGCCGTGAGGAAAAAGGAACTTTGACTGCACGTAAATTGTGTACTATACTTAAGAAAGTGGGAAAATTTCCTCATCTTAAGACGATTTCTCCTCAGCTAGTTGAGCTTACCACCAACCACCATGTCAGTGTACACAGCTGTAGCCTCAGGTGATCCTCTACGGAGACGGCAAGCAGCGAAAATTGTGTGTGTGTATGTGTGCCTGTGTGATAACATCCATTAGAATTATTGTTTCACGGGATGAAGTGTTCCAATTTACAATCAACCCATTCTGAGTTGCCGCCAGTTTTTTTCTTCACTTCAGTCCACACTATTGGCATCCCACCAAACTGTCTGATCCGACTGACTCTCTCCAGATATTGCTCCCCAATAACTTGTACGGTGAACATTGCGCAAAAAAGTTCTATGACTGTCAACGACAAACCGTGTCTCTGTCGTGTGTAAGGGGACAATACTGGGATGCTCCCACACCCGCTATCAAATCCATGATTGTCAACGTTTACATACTCCACCACGGAACTCAAAAAGGTTTAACTCCCGGAAAACGATTAATCTCATGTAGGAACCGGAGTTGAGGAAAACCACGGAGCCAGAAGGTCAAGAGATCAGTTTTAGAATCCGCCAGTTGACGCATGGTCAATGTGTACTACGGCACGTAGAGGAGGAAACGGGAGTGTAAAGTGGGCTGGAAGGATCCAAAGTGTTATTGTACCGCAAACCGCTCTACCACACGTATAGTCATAATCTCCTTGTAGTCATTCTTGACGGTGTGGTTCATGTAGTACGGAGACCCTTCGCAGCATTTGATGAACATTACTGATAATGAGGAAAGGTTATGGAAATACTGAATTAACGTCTCACCAGTGACATTATTGAGGAAACTGAAAGTACAATCTATATGTGTATGTGTGTGTGACTGTCTGTCTGTTTGTCTGCCTCTCCATGTGCTCCCCGTATTACTAATATATTACTATATATATAGTAGTCCGCACGCAGACACATTCAGTACAGAGATGCAGCCCTAAATGTATTCAAGGGTAAAAATTGTCTCGTAAACAGAAGAGCTTTCAGGTTGTGTTGTTTCCCTCAGTGATGATATATCCACAGTTGTAAGTCACTCCTGACGACCAGGAAGTCATCACGAGAAGTATGCAAGAGCATGCAGCACATGTTCAAAGGAAATTTTGAGTGAAACTTTTAGAAAGGGATTAAGCGGTCAGGATTATCACTCACGTCATAACGCAGTCAAATGGTTGCAGTTAGTGACTTCGAGTGGCCCCACCGCCACTGCCGTGTGCGCATGAGCTCATGATCTTAACGTAATAATAACAATAATAATAAAAATAAATATTATTTTCCCGACTCACAAAGTCTCTCATGATCAGCGGACTACTGGGTGCGTAACGACATAAGTCATGGCTTCAGACTGTCGAATCGGTTTCAGACTTAATTTATTCAGCGTCTTAATTCTCAAAGTGCTCCTTGCTCACGTCCTTCTCCTAGGGATCCTTTTAAATAGTAATCAAATTCTTGTTCAAAGTGCAGTCTTCGACCCGTGTGAAAGGGTTCAGAATTGCACGTGCTCCAAGATCGACTACTATACAGTCGAGTGTCCGGATGACCAACTGTACCCCGTTCATCCCATAACTGCCAAAGGTAAGATATTACCACGGGTTTCGACATACCTTCCGCTAAAAGCTAATGGATTGTAACTGTTCAAAAAAGTATGTTTAAGACTTTTTCAAACACAATTTGTATTTAAAAGCTTCCGCAATCAGCTATTGCAAGATCCATAATCCACAGTTACGATTGACTTTATTTCACGCGTACTTCCCCGCAGAGAGAGAGAGAGATAAGAAGACCTCTCCTTTCTGCTGTTATATGGCTCATTCGTGAAAGTAGTTGTCCGTAGCGTACAGGACGGTGCATCATAGGTTCGCTCACAGTGAGAGGGCACTCATTCGTAACTCAAGGAGCATATAGAGTTTATTTCGAAGGGAATGAATATGGATCGATGAAGCCTTAACAATTGTCATCACATCCGCAAAGGAACCGGATTGTAGGGCAGTGAGATCAAGAAATTCGTGTGCCACAGTTGAGTGCATTGCGCAGGTGAAAAAAGAGGTGCATGCGAAGGACGTTTCCTCACCGCATACATCAGCGCGCCTTATGGGATGCTCGAGGGGAGTAGTAAAGTTCTGAAAATAGGCTTACATTTAACGCACAATATACATGTGAGAGTAAAAATGAACTACCATAATCATGCGCATGATCACATCTCGCAAGACGCAAATTCAATTTTCATTTATGCACGGACGTCAAACTACGAAAACACAAAGCAAGTTAGACCGTCTCCCCATACTGCTCCTATAAATATTGTAGGAGTAATATTACATAATGGAACCTCGATATCCCAGTCTTCGCCGGGCGGAAATGTTGGACCTCATGAAAGAGTGTTCGTACTTACCGGGAGGTTAACATAGACTTTTGAAGCCTCACCCTGAAAATTGTCGCTCATGCAAGTCTCTATTAACGGGAGCCGGATAAACGAGGTTCTACTGTACATGCTCCTCATGCCAGAAGTTGACCAATTATGCAATAAATGGTCGCATCCACGAGGACTATAAAGATGTAGAAGGGGAAGACTACATATAAGGGTGTGTATTTGCATTGCAATTATTAGCTTCAGAAGGCACAGAATTGCCACTTCAAAATTACACTAACGACTAGTCTGGCTTATGGTGGGATTATCTGTATGATTGAGTAGCCTTTGTGTTTTCGCGCTGTCCGTCCGTCCGCCTGTTTGCATGATAACTCCCGAACCAATGTCGTCCAGGTGTTTGAGGTCATTTCGGTGACATTAGGGGAAGAAATCCCCTGCGTCAAAGGTCGCAAGGAATGACCAAAGAATCTTATAACTACTGATTAAGCGACAAAAATCTCTCACATTCAATTTGTGTGAAATTGTTTTGGTTAGGCCCTATGTATTTTGCAATGCCCCGCTAGGCGGTTCATCGTCGTGCGTAAGGGCACTTTCGTAAATTCCGTTTGCCCAGTTTATCTTCCAAATGGGGATTCACAACCGTTCATGAATATCCCCCCTCTTCTCCGAGCCCGTCCCGGGAAAACACATATATACCATAATGAGTCTTACAACATTATCTATTAACATGTGACGTATATGCGAAGGGTTGAGCGACTTCATTAAAATCACCCTTTCGGAATGTCACGCAGATAATATAATTCAAATGACT
>WJFA01001437.1:0-21493 GCA_009870155.1 Pseudobourletiella spinata | reverse complement strand
CCACCTCAACCTGGGCTGGAAGTTGAAATTCGAAAATTGTCGAAACCTGACTCTGCTCCACTCCAAACTCGACTTGCCCGCCTGGAGAATGTTCTCGCGAGTCCAAATATGCATCACACTGGTTTTTTCTATGCGGTATAGTGGTATATTTTAGGGTTGTGGTAAATGAGAGGCTGATTTCAAAAAGCGGCTATTTTGATTTCAACTTAGGCTTTACTGAACCTAGGCTTTTTTGATGTCTATCTTCAAAGAACCGAAGGTTTGGCAAGGCTTTCACGACTGACTGAATTCTGTGAAATCGTTTTTAGAGCTCGTCCATGACCACATCTTACCTGCGATGAGCAGGTTCTGGGAATGGTGTTTCCAGGCCGTGGATCAAGGGCAATCGAACCGATGTAGCGTCTTCACTGATGATCGGATCGCTTGTGTTTGTCGTTTGGAGGTGCGGCTGTGTCAGGAAGGAGTGTCATGATATTTCTTAATGGGAGGGCTACTTCTGTCAACGGCGGACCGGACGGGAATAAAGAATTATAGGGCATGTGATCCTCCCCTAGCATACCTTACCTCTGAAGCCGTTCATTCACCCAACTTCGACCTGTAGTTTCCGAATTATTCAAATTTGAAGTTTCATCGAGATTTGTTTTGGGGCTGTTCACATATTACGTCATCACTTACAGGGGGGAGGGGTCAGGGGAAAATGACGCTGTAATGATAACGCCTTATATGGTCACGCTAATGGAGACAGCGAGGGAGGGGGGTCAAAATTTGGCCAAAAAAAGAGTTTGGCTGTGAAAATTCGCATGGGTCAAATTTGGGAGTTTAGGAGGGTTCTTTGGGGGCTCAATATTTTTATTTCGTCCGGGGGACAGAGTAAAAGGTGTAGTAGTAATAAAATATTAATCAGTGGGGTTGATTGACGAACAAACAACTTCTTTTCAAGAGCTATTACGACTGGCTGCACTGCTTCACTCACACAGTCAGCCTCTTTGCGTTTGGCTTTCACTGATCAACCCGCGCCCCTCAAGAATTAAAACCACGTAACCCCTAACGCGATGGTTATGCGTCCATTTCTCGCATATCTAGTTTACCGATCGACCATTTCTCGAACGCCAGTTTACCGAACCGAGCGAGGTCGACGGTTGCGCGAAACGCAATTTCATCGAAACGTCACTTTATCGACAGACAGATTCTCGCAAGCAGGTTTCTCGAATGGGCCAGTTTACCGAAAGCATGTTCCTCGAATGGGACAGTTTCTCGAAAGCATGTTTCTCGAACGCGTCAGTTTCGCGAAAGCATGTTTCTCGAGAGAGCCAGTTTCGCAAAAGCATGTTTCTCGAAAGGGCCAATTAACCGAAAGCATGTTTCTCGAAAGGGCCAGTTTCCAGAAAGCATGTTTCTCGAAAGGGCTAGTTTCGCGGAAGCATGTTTCTCGAAAGGGTCAATTAATCGAAAGTATGCTTCTCAAAAGCCTTCGCCGGCTGAATAATTTTACAGCATTCCCAGCTTCATTCCCGGTGGGAAAGATGTGCATTAAGGTTTGTATAAAGATCACCTCTCATAATACAACTTGTGTGCACATTTTTGTGTGATAAAGTTCGTTATACTCTCCATAATAGAAATTTGTATTTAATACAACGATGTATATTTTTAATGCCAGGAGCAAGATGAATGATAATGTTGGAACATTTTATTCTTTGCATTCCATTTTCCACGCATACTTTCAGATGACCATGGTATCAAACAAATACTTCTAGACTCAGCTTTGGATTGAGACCACAATAATTGTTCTGCGTTGAGTCGTTTGGGCTCCGGAAGGAAAACAAATGTGACATATCATTTTGGGACACCCTGTACATGACTGATAATTTTTGTTTTTAATTAGTTTTTGAATTCATGAAGATTCTTTAATTTTCGTGCGAAGAAGAATATAAGACATTCTCAGATTACTTCTACACGGACAACATTGGGAGTAGTTCACGTCCTGCGCGTTCATCCTGTCCAACTTTGGAATGTTTTCCATCGGCTGCAAGAGGATCTACCGAGGATCTCTAATTCTTGTAAGGTTATCATAACGGCTTGATGCGCCTCATTCGAACCCCGAACCATGACTTTGAAGTGTGTGAATCAGTTGCTGATGGAACAGTGATGGTCAGAAATAAGCTTGATTCAAGCAAATGCTGCAAGGGGCCCGCTTAAGATATATATCTAAATCTTGAGGCTTAGTACTTATAACATATAACCAATTAATGAGTATGTACTCGGTATTTCTTTGAATTTTCATTGCACTTATCGAACAAGTGAAGTTACTAGCGACGCAGACCTTTTTCCCGAAGAAACCTAATTTATAATTAATTAAATCGTATTTTCGGTCGTAGCAAAGTTATAGTTCAACATAGATTTAAAGTTGTTTCCCAGAGGATTAATTTGATATTTATGTTTCGAAATTATTTCTTATAACTAAAATTTTCAAATATTTTAATAAACTGAGATCAAGTTTTTATAGCAATGAAGTGTTGCTATCACAGCTACGTATTAGTTCTTTTGCACATCATTTTATACTGCGAAACTAGCTGTCTCATGGACTACAGACAGAGGAACGTTATTAACACAAAATCGGGAGTTCAAGTACGTGGCAGTTCGACAAAGTAACCATTAGGTAAAGAGACAGTTAAATAAAGTGACCATTCAGTAAAGCGACGGTTGGACAAAGTGACCGTTAGGTAAACCGACGGTTCGATTAAGTGACCCTTCGGTAAACCGAAGGTTCGGTAAAGTGGAGATTCGGCAATGTGACGATTCGAGAATCTGCTTTTCATGCATCCGTCGTCGATCAACTGTCTTTCGATCATTTGGATTCGATTAACGGAAGTTCGTCCAACGGTCTTTCCGAGAAACTCGCTTTCGAGCAACTGGATTTTGTAAACCGTCTTTCGGTCAACTGGATATTCGAGAAACGGTCGTACAATCAACGCGATTGGTCGGTAAAAACTTCTCGCAAAGAGGAAGTGATTAAAACGCTGAAAGAATAGGGCTGACGGGCTGGAGTAAGGCTTAGGTGTGAGTGTGCTGACTACCTCCACAGGGTTGCCAGATGCTGAAGTCAGCATGAAGTAGTCAGCGCTAAATAGTCCGAAGTCCCCACTGCTATAAACTACACACGACAAGTAATAAAAAACTAATAAGAATAACAACGAACTAGTAGCTAGCGCGTGTTCGTGACAACGCCTCAACGTAGACCAATGATTTTACTATCAATCGGAAACTGAGACTTTGGGATTTTGTTTGGTACCATGGTCGCCTGGATGCTCGCGGTGGTTCCTGAGATATGCGCTGTGCAAAAAATATAGCGATTTTTAACAGCGAAAATGCAGGGTTCTTCGCCCTGTTTCTAAAAAGACCTTCCAAACGCGCTATATCGCATGACTCTGCGCCATCGAGCTTAGGAGAAACAGGGCGAAGAATCCTGCATTTCCGCTTATGTTTAAAATCGCTTTATTTTTTGCACAGCGCATATCTCAGGAACCACCGCGAGCATCCAGGCGACCATGGTACCAAACAAAATCCCAACGTCTCAGTTTCCGATTGGTAGTAAAGTCATTGGTCTACGTTGAGGCGTTTGGGTTGTAGGGCTAAAATAAATGTGACTTATAGTCGTGGTACACCCTCTATACCTAGTGCTTTGCAATAGAAAATCTTTACGGATAAGCCCTACACTCCATATGGTCTGGTATCGTCTCCACGTGCTGTGCGCCATTGACATGTGAAAAATGACCCGTGTTATTGATTTCATCTTCAGATTCGTTTCAGTCTTGATAGATTCAGTGAGATTTACAAATTAAAAATTTCTGGTTACATTGAATTCGGCAGACCATTCGAATTAGATTCACTTTTCACGATTCATTGAATTTGAATTGCGTTTTGTTGTGCCCATGAGTTGTTAATGCTGATTCTGAATCCAGTTTTTTGGGGTCCGCAAATTGTGAATAGTGAATCTGAATCTAATTTTGTGGGGCCCGCGAATTGTGAATCGCGTTCTTGAATCGTGTTTTTTGGGGTCCGCGAATTTTGAATCGCATTTTGGATTCGTGACTTTTAGGCCCCTGATTTGTGGATCGCTTTCTTGAATCCTGAATATTTTTCAGCGTGAGTCATGAACCGGGAATCTGAATCATGTTTTTCGGGCCTAGGAATTGCGAAACGTGTTTTGAATCGTGATTTTTGAGCATTGAATATTGAATTGAGTTTTGAATTTTTCGCTGAGGGGCTACAGAAGTGTTCATTTTCGAACAATTATAGTAATGCGGCGTATAGTGCATAACCCACTGATGCGTGGACTGATTTGAGCCCTGTCTGTTTCAGAAGCTAGGGATTTAAATTATCTAGGACCCTGTTTCAGGTTTTTGGGGTAGCTGCCATACTTGTGTCAAAATTTTGAAAGGAAGTTCAACAAGTTGGAAAATTTGAATTAACTTGAATTTCATTTTCAACTTTTCCAATCATGAGTTTGAAATTTTGAAAAAACCATAACATATTTTACAAAACCCTGAGAAAACCCCTTGAGAATTTAATTCTGCATCTTTTAAAACAATTTTGACGCAAATTGGTTGAGGCGTTCGTGAGTTAGCCGTTTTTCCCCGTCGTAGCCTAAAAAATTGCATATTTCCCGCCAGAATGCACGGTCACCGGAACTGCATTGTGGAATCTCAATTAATCCATGATACAGTATTATTTTGGGAAATATTCGAAAATCCGTCACCATAATGCACAAACCATGTCGTTTTCATATGAAATAACCCTGATGAACGTGCTGCCGACAAAAAGCTGTACGAACTCCAACGATTATTAATTTATTGTCATGTCATATCGGAGAGTTGTTTTTGATGTAATATTGCACAAATGAAACGACAGAAGCAAGTTTATACTAAACTGCCCTTTGTTTGGCACATTCCCGCAGACCTTATAATTATCATTGAGCTGCTAAAAGTACGATGGATAGCTGCATTTTGCACTAAATACTGCCCAGTTTACCCACTGGGCAGGTTAAAACAATGTCCGTTTTCAATTCCCTAAAGATGTCCAAATAGTCCCAGTACGACGGTTTTTCTTTTTAACGCAATATAACAGAGTTCATTTTCCACTACGGGAATGCTGTAAGAACAAAGTTTTTCACGCTACAAGTATACCCACGACCCACATTCACCACAATGAGACTGATGCTGGTTAGAAAAACCTTACAAAATCATAACCCCTCTGTTCTCCTAATATCTTTTCGAATGTCTAAAATTTGAAGAGTTCTCGGACTGAAAGTTATTCTTTGTCAACATCATGTACTTTGCAGGCTAAAAAAAAATATGAAAATCATACATCGGATTGTCAAGTCCTGAATTGAATCCTGTTTGGCAATGCATCTCTCACAAATGAGCATCTTTGATATATCTTGCAAAAAGTTTATACAATAACGAAGACTGCTTGAACCCTAAGTGCGTATCTGAGTGCATCCGAAGCATTATACATACAAGCTAAAGGAGGTGAACATGTTTGAGTGCTCATAACACTACATGTAGTCATAATTTGTATTCTTAAGGCCTACAACTTTGAAAATTTCTGAAGCAGGAGCATCTCCCAGCTTCGACATACAGTACTCATTAACATGACTTTAAAATTGATTTTGTAATTATAATTACTTGTAGATTATACTAGCTACGAACTGTCATACAATTATTTTTAATTGTTCCACTGGTTTTCGTAGCAGTCAACCCTCTTGTGTGATGATCATCCCCAGACCGGACGTCATTTGTCTTATCTTAACAAATAATACAATTTACTATATTTGCCGAGGTCATTGCAACCTTGTGTCTTGAGCCACTGCTGCATACGGGTTCACATGCATTCCGGGGTTCTGTCCAGCCCCGCCTGCTCCACCCGCCTGCATGGATCCAGCCGCCATCTGAGGTATATAGGCAGCATACGCTGCAGAAGCGTGCTGCCCCCCATGAGGTTGACCCCCGGCTGCCGCAGCAGCCAGATAGGAGGCATATGGGTCGCTCGCTGCGAAGGCCGCTTGGGTAGCAGCAAAATGGGCCGCTGCCGGTGACGTAAAAGCGGCTGCGGCGGCAGCGGCAGCTGCCGCTGCGTTCCCCGCCCCCGGACCTCCAACGCCTGAAGCCGTCAAATTGGCTGGCTGGTAGTCATAGAACTGAGGCATCGTTTGGTTCCCTGATGCGGACGCCAGAGCCGCTGCTAAGGCAGGTGAAGTCGTTGTTGCTGGCAGAGAGAGAAGAGGAGCGCCTCCATATGCAGCCGGTTGGAAGACATAGCTGGCAGGCAATCTGTAAAAGAATGGAATAAATCCGAACGGTGAAATCCATTGTCCGTTTACAGCGAAGACATAAGGAGTGATTCAGTAGTTCCACATAAGACCACAGGGTTCTCCCAGATTCCAAATAAAGGAGTGAGTTTCATATGCATGTTTATATAGGTTTCCAAAACCAGGCATCATATTTACATGCAACCACACACAACTTCCCATAAGCAGCGACACTGTGGATCAGCAGCAGCGCAGTAGTAAAAGAGCATCAGATTTCCGCGCGGACGAGCGGATGCCAGGGTCTCATAATATCCCCTCATCATGCCAAGTTAAATAGTATTTCGTTATGCCAAAATCCCACGAGAAAACGTCAGACACATTAAGAGAGAGCATTCGTATCGCAAAAGAAGTTTTTTGGCCAGATTGAAACACATAAAAAGCCGACATCAAGATGAATTAACGGCAACACGAAAAATCCATACAAATTCCCTCCAAAACCGCACAAGCCTAACAATTCTCACATAGCCAAATAAAATAAAAGGGACAAGTAGGCAGAAGATCCCACATGCATATAGTCATATCAGTGATGTCCGAATACATGACAGATTTGTGAAATTTCTTATATAGAATGCCTGTCCTCCGTGTCTCACACTAGTCACCTCAAAATCGGTGTGATACGAAGGACAGCAGCGTGGGGGACAAGATATGGGGGTAATAGTGAGAAAAAGATGCCTTCCAGACCAAAAAAGCACAAGAGGTAATAATAGTATCTGTCATGTCAACAACATCCCTAACCACTTTAGAGAGAGGGGGAGCTAAATTGGGATTCTTTGAGGGATTTCCCTGCATGAAGGACTGGGGAAGGATAAGAAGAGGAAACAGGATTCGCTCATAAATCCTCCTGCTCCTCCCTTGCATGTAATAGTCTGGTTGTAGTTGCCGGTGCTGGTTGTTGTTGTTGTTGTTGTGGTTGCTGTTGCTCTAGGAAAGGAAGTCAACTTACCCGTACTGAGATGCTAGGATGGACGTGGGATAGCCTGTCCGAATCGCTGTGAAGGGAAATGCTACAACAAAAATGTCACTCTCAAAACCGTTCCAGTAGCTCTCTGCATCAACACCCATCAATCTCAAACTTGTCCATCAAATTTTAAAAATTTCATTAGTTTCATATCATGAGTAAATATCAACCAGAAGACAAGGCAAGCCCATAAAGGAGTACTTTCATGAAAAGAGATAAGAGTTGGAGAAAAATAAAAAATTCTACGAAATTATAAATAAATCCAATAATAAAATAAAAACCACAAAATCTCTCCTTCCGTGTACATTTATATCGTACTATCGTACATAGTCGCCGTAGCCCCGAATTTCAGATTGGAAACCTCAACACCTCCTGATATGCGTATGAGGTAAGCCTCAATCATGATCACGACCTTCAGTTTTCACTCATTATTACTGTCCTATTGTAAAGCCTCGCTTCAAATTAGAACTATCTACAGCTGGCTCAATGTATTCCTTTCAAATGTACCAATCCTTCAAGTTCTGTTGAACCTGCTGAGGTTGTAACCTGAACATGCAACGAAGAGAATTAGAGAGGGCTAAAATTCACATCCCATCTTATATCTCCGTTGATCCCATCTATGCGAGTTCCTCCAGTAGTTTCTCGAAATAGAACCACAGCCGCTTCGTGTAGTACCATCCTTTTCTCTTCCTCAAAAACGTTCCCTGAACAACAAGAAGGGCTAAAAAATGCCATTTTTTCATCTAACCCCTCTTTCTCTCTCTCTCTCTCCCATCTACTTGTATTCCCCTGCCTTTGAAAATGCCAGCAACACTCCTTCCATCCTCATCCTTCTGTCTTTTCCCGGGCGAGAGAACTATCTTAGGAAGATTTTACGACAATTTTTTTCCGACGCGCTCCATGTAGCATGAGCTCGTTCCGGTCGTGGTACGTGCTACAACACATATACCGTGTTAACATACCCTACACTGTTAATTTCGGCCCAACTGTGACTGAGGAGTGTGGAAGGTGTAACATACGGATGTGTGAGGACAGACCCAAAGGTTTGTACGCCCCATTCCTGACAAAAATATTAACCAATTATTCGTCTCTATCTTATGCTTGCTTGGAGGACCTGAACCGTGTGGCAGACGCCGCATTTAGGTTTGCAGACACTACAGTAGCGTGTATGGGAACCAGATTTAAAATAGAGGTAGTGCACAAGCTCGACTCATCTGTCCCGTACCAAATAAATCAGCCTTCTATGTCTCTCGGTTTATAGGATTTTATCATCCGTACGATTGCACAATAGGACAGCATGCGAGTCGCATGATGCGACATAGTCAGACTATCATATGACAGCTGTCGGTAAAATCTTACTATTCCCACCACACCACCACCGTTTCTACACCACCGTTTCTAGCCTCTTAGCCAAGTTTAATGAAAATTTTATTTTTACCGAGTCAGCGAGCGATAGAGAGAGAGAGGGGGGAGCAACAGGAATGGAATTTCCCATATGTGTAAAAGAATGTCATCAATTGGAGACGTTAGATGCGAAATGGGAGCGTGCAAAGATACGGTTGTGGTTTGTGAGTATAGAATGAAACAGCGAGAAAGCAAATATGCAATGCCTAATAGATAGTTTTGCCCTCGTTCATGACTCGGTGGAATACCTACTTCTCAGCAGTTATTAACAAAACCTCTTGGCTATTATAGGAGTAGAATAAAGTGCTATAAACAACTTCCGGAGAGAGAGTAGAAGATGCACACAAGCCCTGCCTCCACGATGCCACAAACAAAAGAGAGGAAACAAATAAACACAAATAATAACAATAATAAGACATCAATAAAAACCAATGTATAAGTCAGTGCACAAAATTCAGGAAAATCTACTACAACAGGAAATAAAACCAAAGAGAGAAATGATGATAAAAACTACGGAAATCCGCAATAGTTGCTTGCACGTAATGTTATGGAATAAAGTACAGGTACAACTATATACGTGTAGTAGTAAACGGTTGTCCAGAGAAAGAGAGACTGGGGGAAAAGTCTAATATGCATCGTCAATCTTGTTGCATAATAATAATTTTGAAATATATCTATATATATATATATATATATATATATGTATATACACGGCAGCATACGCGTACGATAATCATAATCATCTTCATCATATCACTGCACTGTAAAAAACACACGACTGCGAAACCACTAGCACCATAAACCATAACCACCACCACCATCACGAAAAGTAAAAAACCAGCAGCGCAGAGTATAATATAGCAGCTCAAACCCCACAATAATAGTGATACATAGTACTCAAGAAAATACAACACCCATCAAAAAGAGTAACCATATGGCAAATCATATAGTGAATAGTGATAAATAACAAATTAATACAAATTATTCACTCCAATAAAAATCTCCAAAAATATTAACAAGATACCAACAAAATCACGAATAATTAATTAATAATCATAGTCATATTATATCCACGAAAAATCCCTACGGCGCTTGTCCACCACCACATTGTATTCTGATTGATTAATGTATCAAAAATATTATGTACATCAACGCAAATAGAGGAAGGAGAAGGCAAAAGGACTGTTGTTGTATGACCAAAACTGTTTTAGTAAAAACAGAAGTGAGTCAGGAGGAGTATTATTATTATGGGACGCCGACAGAGAAAACTTATCATTCTTTGTCAGCTAAAAGAGGAATATAGAATAAGGGTGTATCTATAGTAGTGCACAGACGGATTCGGGCTCTGTGTGTCACACTTACCGCTTGACGAGGCCAAGTTCCCGCGTGGCTTAGCCCCCAAAATTGCGAGATTCACGTTCGCCTTTCGCCCGTCGATGATCGGGTTCGGCTCCTTGCAGGCCCGCTCCGCCGAGGGTTTGTCCGCCATTATGACCTGAAGGAATAGTTAAATGAGCCCATTAACTCTAGTACTTCCGCTCAAATTAAGCCATTCCCGCTCCGTTTCAATACTTGTAAACGATCCGCGGTGAGCATTGCGCCACCTGAAGGCGTCTACAGGGATACACTGTTGGTTTTAAACGATTCGTGAGGAACCTTGATTCCATCCATGTATCCGGGCTAAGTGAGCTCTGCTGCACGTGTGCTGGGACACAGAGGGTATGTGTGCGGATTCAAAGTGGAGTCACCAAGTTTTTGCACCACGGCAATTACCCCCTGAACCTTGCCAAGCCACACTGCGGCAGAGTCTAGCCTCTAAGTGATGAACCACCGCCCTGATTTTTTCCCCTACTAAATGTATATGTATTCATGTACACTATACTCAGACAAGGGACAATTTATGCCGCTCCACATTGTGCGGCTCATTTTCGGCGGTGGTAACTGTAACGTCCCCATGCCCTCTCTCCGCAGGGCGGGCACATCTTGGGCGCGTACCAAAAACGTCCCCCATTGAAACTATACCTGAATAAAACTAAAGACCACTTGGGAGTCAATTGTACGGGGTACGGAGTTAAGAGGTTGAGGAGCTCGTACTACGACGTAGTTCCTAGTTTCCCTCATGCTATTATGAGGGGAAATTATAAAAGGCCATGACTACACATGTCTGCACTTACGAAGCCATAGCCGCGACTTTTCCCCGTCTGACGATCCGTGATGACAACAGCCTCCTCAATTTCCCCATAGACTTTGAAATGGTCCCGCAGGCTCTTGTCCGTGGTGTGATAAGGGAGTCCACCGACAAAGAGCTTCGTCCAAGTCGTGTCCCGCTGCTGCTGTGATGTAAGTCCCAACCCTGATCCATTATCCGAAGAGCATCCATCAACACCCGCCGATCCTGATAATTAAGGCATCAACTCACTAATGTAAGCAGCACTTCCACACGAGCATATTCTACAAGCCAAAAAAGCTTCTAACTAAAGTCAATAATGTCCCTAAAACTGGCAGCAACTTCCCCATTCACATGTGAAATACTTATATACTACTTATTGCACTTCATACCCGCAGTAGCTCTGAACAACTTGCGGCTGTACATATGACTAAACCATCTCAATGGAAGTACATAATTTCGGATCCCGTCCAGTAAAAGCATCCTACCGCGCGAGCCAAATTACCCAGAGTTCAAATCCTCATCACATGCCCTGGCCCTAGACTACCCGTTCATTCCCACAAATCAAGTTGAATTTCTCTCTTGTTGTTGCGTTCACTCCCCTACGTTCGTTCCTGAGTACATACAGAGTTCCCGGAAAGCAGTGTCATCATTTCTATAGACTCTATAACGGTTGAGGCAAGCAACAAGCAATGGTGGCCATAACTATGAGCCTGTTCCATTCATGATGAATTCGCACTCTGGGGATGCTCCCCCGCCTGCTACTTCCCACTACTTCAAAAAAAAGTTTTACTGTTCCACGACTCACAGAAGGCAGGGCTGGACACACAGTAGCCTCGCACATTAGGGTCCCTTCCCCCGTATAGTTGTACACCGTCAAATTCCTCCCACAAAAACTGTGAGTAGATAAAACTATATACGGATGTCTGCTGCGAACCGTTCAGTGTTTATTTTTATTTGCCACACACACACACACACCATGTCTGCTATTATAGGATTCCTAAAAAACAAACGCAGAGGAGGATGACACTGAGTGAGCTGAAAATAATATTTGATTTTAAATGTGTTGGTGACATGCGAAGTGGAATAATAATTACTACAACGTATAGTATCACTTCAGCAATCAGCAATTAGCTATCGTGGGACTCTTCTCCGATTTCTGAAAGGTGATACACAGGTTACTTCGAAATCGGCTGGTAGTGCCCTGTTACTCCATTCTCATCGCCCTGAACCGGCTATGCAATGCGATTCCAACTCATCATCCATAGTAGATCTACTCTATCAAGCTCTAATAGACAAACTATTACATTGCTCTCTATTTGGCAATGATTCGGCCGGGCAAAATACAACGAGCCCTTCTACGGCTCATCTTATACAGAAATAGAAGTAATATTGATTCCCAGCCGAATAACCTTTCCTACTCGGAAGAAGAGTCTCCTCCTGTCAATAATCCTCCACTCTGTCTGAATGACTCAGCGACCCCACGCTTCACTCCATCGCTCAACAAAAGGCCAAAGCTTAAGATGTCACATATGTATATCTACAGAGAAGGCGGGGAAAGATTTAACTACGAACAAGATATTTGCCAGGGTATTATACCGTGCGTATAAAGGGGCTGTCCATAAATGATGTCATCCCTGGGGTCAGTGAATGGGTCCGTTCCTCCAGCATACCACATATACATATCTGATCATATAGATGATTATACGAGTTTAGCGGGTCGCAAATTCCGAAATTTTGAATGATATCACTCATGTACAGCCCCCTTCATTCTCACCACCCCATGCAGCACTACTACCACTACTGGCACCACCTCCTACTTGTCAATCTTTAGCACGGCATACTTCATTCAAGACAAAAGTGGGACGGTTTGTACATACTTGTACTACATAAGTATATGACCATACAACTAACCTGATGCTGCAGCAGCGGCAGCAGCAGCCGCCGCAGCGGAAGAGGCAGATGGTAAAGTTGAGGCTGGCATTAGCATAGAGAGAGCGTCCTCGGCCGGGAGGATGATTGGGGGGACGTAGAAGGCACGTTGTGGCGCCGGCAAGATCTCCAGTGTAGGCCGCTTCTTTGAGGGTGGAGCCACGTCCCCCGCAGCCGTCGGACTATCTACTGAACGCTTCACCGTGGCTACCGTCCAAGACTACCCCGCGCAGATAAACTTCAACGACACCACCACCACCACCACAACACTACTGTAGTGCTACACGAGGGACCCGAAGCGCTGCACTTTCAATTACCTGTAATTAAAATTCCACAAACATCCATTAGCTTCCCTCTTAAGAACCCACCAGCATACTTGCTCAAGTATAAGGAATTCTCCCTCCTAATCAGACTCATCTGTTCTCATCTCAAAAGAATTCTCAATCCACCCAATCACCCGTCTCATCGTCCCTCAACATTACTTGTGAGTTCTAATGAGAGGAGGAACTATGAGAGGAGGAAAACCGGGAGGTTGGAAAGACACACAGCATGGCTCAGTCAGTAGCGACATGCCTGATTTTCCCTCACCCTCACTCACTCCCTTCTCTCTCTCTCTCTCTCTCTGTCTCTATAGAGGACAATAGAAAGTGCTGAAAATAACAAGGCAGACATTGCTCGACTCTCATGAATTCTTCCAGTGTAATTTTCGGGGCACTCCACTCGACAGCGTGGCAGCAGCCGGCGGAAGGAAACCATGCCCAATCCATGTCACGCTCCTGCCTCCCTGCCCACCGTTTTAATTAATCTCCGCCCGACCACAATCCCTTTCCGGAGAGGACTTTCCCACATATATATCCCGATCCTGGACAAAATAAGCACACAGTATAGTAACTCCCCTTTCACCAAGGATGACAGCATACACGCCTCCTTCCACTACTTCACGTAAAGATACTATTATATCTCACAGCACTTATGCACACTGGATGTGGACAGGGATAAGTTGATCATTTTAGCGAGGCGGGATGGGTGCTCATTCGCACACAACACATAAACTCTCGTAAAAATATAAATGTACCACTACGGAATGTCCATGAGAAAGCACTAGGCGGAACCCACTCACACAGAATAAATACATGTGCGACATGCACTACAGTATATAGTTTTTGCGAATCTTGGAACCTATAAGTAGAGCATCCCAATATATACAAAACAAAAAACTGGCGGAGGAAATGTGTTGGGATTGCCAGAGAAGGAGAAGATGGAATGAAAATTCTATCGAACCACCCCCCACGGATTACTCGAAACAAACAGCAGCCTTCTCACCCGCTTCACATACCGACGGGAGAGGGTCGCATAGAGAGCTTTCAGTTAAAACTTGAGGACTGGTAATTCCAGTGTAGAATGCTCAACTTTGGACTGCTCCCCCTACTTATTAAAAGTAAAGGGCTCTAAATTAAATGTATTTACTACATCTGTCCTAATTAATTATTAAGGAGGTAATTTAAAGTATCGATTGCTAGTGTTGTTGTTGTTGGTGGCGGTGTGTAGAGTACCTGTGGGGACAGGAGTGAAGTCGTTGCTACTCCTGATCGTCCTTGAATAAAATATGTGACGAGTTTCCACAGTTAAGGTGTGTGGAGCTACAGGAATTTTATATAAACTCCCTCTTTCACTCCCTCACCCGCGCGTCTTGTCCTCTTCACTACTCCTACTGGAATGAATGAGAGATGAGGGAGTCCTCCTGCTAAACAACCTTCTCAGGGTTTCCCTAAAGTTTTCTCACACAAGCTCCCGCCGTTGGAACCGGCAAAAGAGGCGAACAATATCACACTGACTGACTGGAAGAAATGTGCGGGGTTAGGAACCACTATAGGAAGAACAACACCTCAAATAAGAGTGCACAAATTCATATGCACACACGCACATAAATGAAGTGACAAAGACACAAGAGGAGACACGGGAAGATTCGGACGACACCAATAACTAACTGTATACGCTGTAATACTACAACTGCTCTCCTACCGCCGCCGCCGCCGCCGGCGTCGTCGTCGTCGTTGGAAGCCGAAGGACTATTATGCGTACAAGCTAGCATGGACTGTGAGAGAGCTCGGAGTGAAGTATGAGCCGAGGGAGTGTATACTTGAATGGATGGAGACGTTATTCCTTTGGTTCCCTTGTAATTCTGTCTCTTCTTCGTCTATCCCTTTTCCTCCTCGTGTACATACATAGAACTTCGCTCTTCTTCTTCTTCTACCTCCAAAGTCAACTCTCTCGGTACGAGCGGACGCCAGACTCCTATATTTAGCCAAGCGATGATTTCACCCGGGCGCTTTGCTTGCTATCTGTTAGTTCGAACTGATGTTGTTCCTCGTGCCTCCGTCAGTCACATAGCCTTTTCCTGCAGCTTCCATACAGCTTGATCAACTCAACTCCGCACCGACATTCCAACAGTAAAGCAGAGCAGAGCTAGGAGAACAGATGTACGTGGTAGCGGTCGTAGCTATGGGGAAACGGGACGGCAGGAGCGGTACAGAACACGTTAAAGTACTGTAAAGTGACTCGTCAGATTGTCTACGGAAATTTCCTCTTCCACCACCACCCCTTTCCACAAATGCTCACTGACATACATAATTTGATTTTAACATTATAATAATTATATCTTGATCATCTTTTCAACCCGCGCGAGATACTTGCTAGTTTATGCATAAGACACTCACCGATGTTGGCAGCCGTCGTGTAGCCGCATATAGAAAAGGAAACTTGAAACATGTGGCCAAAAGCTTTTCCAATCTCTCTGTGTCTCTCGCTCCCCTATGTCCCTACACCGAAGTCACACTACGCGCTCCGTGCGGGCATACACATAAATCTACTATCTGTCCATGGGGTTCGCGGCTCCCGCTTCAAGTCGAGTCCCCCTTGTTCATGCCAAATGCGGACCGACTGACAACGGACTGTCTTCCTCCCGTCTTCACCCATACGTCTTCATGCCCCTCTCTTCTTCCTTCCTAATTTTCCCTCGAGTTCCCTTCTCCACAGAGAGGCACACACAAGCACACGCAAGTTCAACTGTGCCCACTCGTCCTGTTCCGGAACAACTTATTTATGCCTATCATATTGAGGGAGTGAAACCTGGAACGAACTTGAGCATGAACAATGACTTTAGTACGGCCGTGTAGCAGATTCCTCATTTCCACATTAAGGCGAGAGGGGAGGCATGGGGAGATTCAATTCTCGTCCGATTTAAGTTAGTAATTAAATATCCGTGCTACTTCTCCAGCAGAGAAGCCATCAATTTCCTCAGAAATTCTACACATTTCCTATCGTCGGGAACACGGAACTTCATCATAATGTTTTACCGAGCCACACAGCTAGGGGGATGAATAAAATAACTGTGTTTCGGACTAAAATCCGTCACGAATGACTCTACATAGTCTCTGTCTCTGCCTCTACCTCCAGCCACAATGAGCATCACAGGACAATTAGTTCAAGAACGAAGCCACAGACCACAGCAGCAATGCTCTGAATACAGCAGTATGATTTAACAAGGTCTTACCCCACTGAATGCAACGCATTGTTTCTTAAATTAAACGAATGCACAACCGCAGTGTAGCGTAGTATGTGTTTTACACAAGGAGTACACAAAATTGTCTGTAAAAAAGAACTACTTTTCAGATGAGAAAATGGAACAACTGTACATGCCGCCCCCGCCAGGATCAATCAATGTATTCTTTTTCTCTCAGGTAGTACCGGTAATCACTGTATGTGAACAACAAGTACGGAGTAATCATCTACAGCCACGCTAATTAATTATCGTTATCCTAAAATTACTCGACTAGAACACTGTAACCAGACGAACTAGTTTCGAGATATGTTCTATCCATTCAAGTGCATTAAGGTACGTAGTAGTACGCTATGTGTATACCAAAGTCACATAAGTTTTCAGTATGGGATGGGAGCATTGGTCCTTACAGACCTGAAATTCCACTCCAGACTGAACTAATAATCACTGAACTTTTGCATGCGGCAACTATTGTAATCTGACATTGCCGTGCTCGCCAGTGTACCTCAGTGTCAGTGTGTGCAACAACTTTGAACCAGAGGTGGCTTTCCCGCTCAAAGAGGTTTTGTCCATGAACGGTATAGAATGACGTCACGAGAAAGAAAAAGAAGTTCGTAGCAGCCACTGCGATGTTACAACATCTAAAAATTGCAACGTGGTGATAAGTCCCTTCACTGCACTGCACTGCTGATAGTATTAGATTTAAAAATTTTGATGTGTAGACTCACTTACGTAAATTTGGATCCTAGTTTCTTTATCTCACACCCTGGTCTGGATTTGAGAATTGAATAAACTGCTGAGCTGTGAGAATCTCTAGCTTGGCTCCGACTGGCTAAATTCTGACTGGCGGAAGTAGCAATGGAAGAACACCCAGGACGAAAAAAATACTCGTCCTCAACTTTCCGCTCTTGTGTGCTCCGTTGGGAGAATCTGTTATTTCCCTCTTCCTTTTTTTCACAGCGAACTGTCTTTTCAGTGAGCACTATAACAGTCGCACAATGTGCAAGGGCTATGGCTATGGAATAAAAGTAAAAATATAATACTTAACACGCTGAACAATGGAAGCCAGACTTGGAGACAGTTATTGAATAGGAATTGTAATAGTGTGGGGATCTCATGAATAGTTAAAAGAAATAATGCAATTTTAATTTTCAAATAGAATAAACTACATACAGAGAGACAGAGTGGAGCTGAAGGCACAAGCAGGCTGCCCGCAGTGGTTCACGCCAGAAGTCACAGTGACGGATTTAGTGATGAAAAGTATATGAAGGCTTCTACAGAAGGTTGACGAATGCGCGGAGTAAAAGTGTGCCCTTCTGCTCAAAGCTGGTGATGGAACAACTGGAGTAAATCCCTCCAAGTTTTATGGTGTACGCTGGCTATGTGCGTTCCTTTTGTTTTAACAAATCAGGGTTTGTCCGGCAAACATGTTTTCATTATGTGCATATTCGGCGGTCGCGAGGGAATGAAACGATTAAGGGAGTATAGTGTGACTTGAAAGATATGGACGGAGGCTGCCGTTGGAACGAAGGGGGCCTTCCCATCTGCATGCTCATGAATCCCATGAGTGGGTACAGGATCATTTCCCTTTGGACTTTATAAACATCTGTTGGGCATGTGTCTTTGCGTAAATGGAGGAAAAAGAAGATGAAGGCGACGACGACAACGACATGAAAGTCTCCCCCACATACAGAAGTTGTTTCTGCCTTCAAGATATTGAAGACAACTGGATGGTCTCCTGAAGTGCATTTACAGATCCCAACTGGCATCCCCCATGCATGCCTTCTCCCTCGGCGTATGGCTATGTGTAGGAGAATCACCACATTTAGTTATGCACATGCCCATTGTCTATCACTATGTATTGCGAGGTAATGATGTACTATTGGATGCATGCCTCAAGGAAACATTGAGAGCAATGTTTAGAACGGACGCATGGGCTGAATTTTTGTCGGGTTTACCAAATACAACACACAGTCGTCTGATTGTTTATACTTGAGACTGTTATCTCTCCGAGTGTTTTGCGAGAAGTAAAGTGCGAGCTCTCGGCAGCGCTGAATGATGTCTTGGCTCGACGCTTGTCATTGTCACCCTAT
This sequence comes from Pseudobourletiella spinata, assembly GCA_009870155.1. Classification (NCBI taxonomy): domain Eukaryota; kingdom Metazoa; phylum Arthropoda; class Collembola; order Symphypleona; family Bourletiellidae; genus Pseudobourletiella; species Pseudobourletiella spinata. The sequence goes on along the minus strand of WJFA01001437.1, from coordinate 3,013 downwards.
ATTTATTCCCTGGTCTCGTGCGCTTTAGACGGGTTAATGTATGCTTAATGTTTGTTTAATTTTCTCCTACTCCACATTTTGCCCTGAATACAGCCAAATGCCTGTGCCTTATTCCATCATAATTGGAGGCCATGGTTTGTCACTCCTGATGTCTTACTTTCAAGTCTTTTGTGGAAATGAGGCTCATAGATTCCGGTCACATTTGCTTGCAAATTATTAGATGTTATTTTGAAAAAAATTAGTAATTGTGCTTGTGTAGGGTAGCGCAGATGCAAATTTCAACGGACGACTTTCTGAATAGCTTTTTCCTATAAGCTTTCCCCCAACATGTGAACGAGGGTCAGCCTATGCCTGTAAGGCTGTGGTTTTGGAACAGGAGTGACTTGGAACAAGAAAAAAATGCTGCCTTTCTTGAAGATTAACGCTTGCACAGAACAAAGGATGATACCTCATAAAATCATGAGTCACCTCAGAGGGTTTTGGAAAGGAGTAGAACTGACGATGACAGCCGCCTCTTCCAATTCATGGAATGTAGAAGGTTTCTCTACAAACTATTTATGAACGGGAACCCCTGATCATGACTCATTTTTCTGTTGGAATTAATTCAGTGTTTTAGTGTAACCTTTAATATTGTGTTCTAACACTGTGTGACCAGGTCCAAGGACCTGGCTGCCAAAAAGAGTAATGCTCACCGATTCTGAGAAACTGTATTAAAATGACCGTCACTGGTAGACGAAGACACATCATAAGAACGCATTGTCCAGTTACTGCAGATCATTTGTGAAAAATTTGGTTTAAAACTCTTCCAATTCAATCTTAGGAAGCTTATTCCAGATAAGAGCAAAAATAAAATGATCTCACTGACATAATCAGCACGGTGGACTTTATTTTGGAAATCGAAATCTGATTTTCAAAAATGTACACAAATATATTCACAAAATTATAATAGTAATAAAGAAACCTTAGAAACTTCCTGGGCTTCATTGATACAGACAACAACCTTCTGTGGAATTGAAAACTACTTTTTACCATATTCTGAGACAAATTCTTTGGATGCAAGGTGCAAACTATCAAACATGGCTGTACCGCGGTGGGATTTTTCAGCTAGCGCTACCACGAGCAGCGTTATGCTTTATTGCTACCACATTCCTAACCTATAATAATTATAGCTTTTTCCCCAAGTAAATTTAAAAATACTGGATAAGGGACATTTTTTTTCCACAGTAAAGTAGAACAACTTCAAAACAGGCGAATGTATTACTTTTGATGTCCTATAATGAGATAATCTCCAAATCTTTCGTTTGACATGAAATGAAATTCAGTCGAATACTTGTTCGCAGTTTTTTGAATTTATTCCGACTTCTTATCTAGCAATTCGCGCGTTATTCAACTATCAATAGCTGTATAGGCTGATCAATTCTTACTAAGCTCAGAATATTCAATAGTTTAGTATTCCGACCCGGCTTGTCAAACATTCTGAGAACTTTCATACGAATGGGGAAGTTGAGTTACAAACCCAGAGCGCAGAACCAGAAGTAAATTAAAAGGGAAATAATAATGAAATGCTCAGGAGAAAATTACAAGCCCACCCCTAGCGAGCCTTGTCATTGTAGTCTTCCTCAAGGTTCATGCTCCGGTCATTCATACAGAAATACAAGAATTAGACCCTTCGCTCTTGAGAAGGAGGAAGGAAAGTGTCTCACTTCAAGGCAATTAATATATGGCGGCTGCAGTCCTGAATCCCGCTTTCATCTGAACAGATCTTACTACACCAGCGGGGTTCCCAAAAGCATGTTGACCAGAAATCAAAGAAACACTACGAAGGAAAATTATGTGAGGGAATCGGATTGTAAGGAAAATTCCAGTGAATATGGAGCCACATCATGGCGGAAAAAAGATGGAAGTGAACGTCAGTGTCAGAAAAGTTTAAAATTAAATGAGCTCTGCCAACCTCCACCGCTGAATTCAGTGTACACTGAGGAGAAGTTGAATCAGAGCGAACCTTATTACATTTACAGGTCACGATTCCCATCGGTGAGTTCGAGTTGCAGCCTTGGAAGACCGCTGTCCCTTGTAGACTGGCTAAACAGGCCCAAACCAGATGCATTAATTAACCAAAATGGAGTATCACCGCAGGAAAATCATGACTCGAAATCCTCTGCCGCAACATCTCGCAATGACAATGGGAGAAATACGAACACATTCAAACTTCAGGGGCTCAATCACTCGATGTACTACTATGCAGAACCTCCGCGATCTCCCAAAGTACGCTTACGACATACCTCCGATATCCATTCGGTACCAGTAGTTACACATCTGACGGAAACCCAAGCGTCCTATCAATCCCCATACGGTCCCCGTAAGATCTTACTTGGTTATCCTGACAGTATCACGAAAAATTTTGTAAGTTGGTACACTGGACAATCAGAAAATGAAGCCACTAGTTCGTCAGAATATTCAAGAATGCAACGTGGATCTCAACTTCAATCAATTTCAGACAATGAAGCTTTAAAACATGGAAAAGTTTTGAGTAATCCAAAATACTTAAGTTTCGAGTATTTCGGTACGTCCAAGAAACCAGAACCGCAGTTACAATACGAGAGATTTAGTCCTAGATCTTTGCCTACCAACCACGTGGAGTTATTGAAAATTTCACCTCCTCGCAATAAAATATGTGAAGGGAGTCAAACTGAAGATCAAAAGCAAATGGTAGCACACGATAAATATAAGCCTGAGCTAGAAATAACAGAGATAGAGTCAACTCAAAATGATTTTCCACAACTCACTGATCAATATCGAAAAGTTATGCCACTGCCGCCACCCCAAGAGCCTTCCAAATCACGACAAATTCTCACAACTTTAGTCCGGGATGAGCAGAAACGCTCAAATGCTCTTAAGGGGCTGTTCACATATTACGTCATCTTTTTTTGGCCAAATTTTGACCCCCTCCCTCCCTGTTTTCAATAGCGTCACCATAGGCGTTAACATTACAGCCCTGACCCCCTCCCTCCGT